>PVLA01011571.1:31169-52102 GCA_004027455.1 Hydrochoerus hydrochaeris | reverse complement strand
ACTGCTATATTCATTTATGCCTGATGATATAGGCAATTCTATTGAAGATAATAAGAAACAATACAGCAATCATTGTAGATCACCTTGTACTGTGGTTTTATATGACTTTTTGGTTTCATGTTTTTATAGGAATTTGTTTTGTTTTGTCTTACTAAGTTTTGTTTTTCCCTCTAATACAGAAAGGATAGAAATACATGTAGAGACTCATGCATGTGGAGCTGTTTACACTCTCACTGTTTGACGATCTACTTTGTATGCTTTAATTTTGTAACTTGAACAACTATTTCTAAGAGGACAATATGTAATTTATCAACTAGTGATTTGTTATTGTTTATCTTTTTTCTGAAATTCTGTATTATCTCTACCCTTTACATGCTTTTTTTTCTCCTTAAATAAAAATTTAAAAAAAAAAGGAATTGTTAATGAGAAGGTGGGAGAAACTAGGGAGGGAATTGAGGCTGAGGGGGTGGCAGAACTACGTATGTTCTTGACTAGTTTATATCCTTTGGACAGTCGTTGAAAATAGAACATGTTTATGTTAGACAGTGCAGGGAGTCCAGATGGATGTGGTCAGACTGAGCCAGGTCAGTTGCAGCTGACGTGGTCAGTCAAGGCCAAGCGAGTCTAATGGTCTAACTATGTGGTGGGCCGGGTGAGCACATCTTGTCTTAACAGAGCATCAGACTGTTGGTTTTTAACTTTTCTGTCACAGTAAATATGTTCTCACAGTCTATGGGTTTCTCTTTATTTTTTGCACCTATGTCTTTTGAGGGATACAAGTTTTTATTTAGACTGAAATCTGAGATACTAAGTTTTACATTTATAACTTATGTATTTTTGTCATATTTAAGAAGGCATTTCCAAACCCATGGGCACCACTATTTTCTCCTAAAAGTTTTATGACTTTAGTTCTTATATTTAGATCTATGATCTGTTTGGAATTTATTTGGAGTTTATCCAAGAATTGAGTATTTTGTTGTCTGCTCTTGCATATTGTTATCTAATCATTCTACATCATTTATTGAAAACTGTTTGTTTCCCCATTGAATACCTTTGGAGTCTACGGCCATGCCTCCCTGAATGCACCTGATCTCATCTGAACTGTTTTAGAAACTTTTTAGAAAAACAGCTGACTCAGTATGTGTGCATTGCATCCATTCCGGCATCTTCCAGTTATTTATTTATTTAAATGGCTATCTTTATGACCACACTGTACCATCTTGATTGTTGTACTCTTAAATTAGCTATTATTATAGCTTATAATCAACTCTTTTTAAAAGCTGTTTTGGATATTCCAGATATTTTTCATTTCCATATAAATTTTAGAATTAGCTTTTCAATGCCTAGAAAGAAAGACTTTCAAGGTTTTATTGGGACTGGATTAAACTCATACATCAACATGGGGAGAGTTGAGTTTTTAGTAGTTTTCATTGTCTGATCCATGAACGTGGTTGGTATCTCTATTTATTCATGCCCTTTAAATGTTTTTTAGTGATGCTTTGTAGTTTTCAATATAGAAGTCTTGGAAGTCTTTTGTTAGATTTAGCCATAAGTTTTACATATTTGTGATGTTATAAGTGATATTGTTTTTAACATTTCTATTTCTGAATGCTGCTACTATGTATAAATAAATTCATTTTTATTTATTGATACTGTTTCCTGAAACCTTGTTAAACTCATCTATTAATTCCAATACCTCTTTTGTATAATCCAGAGAGCTTTCTAACTGGCATCTGCCAATGCAGAAAATTTTGGGTTTTTTTTTTTTTCGAATCTGGATTTCTTTGTCTTGCCTGAATTTACTGTCCTGAATCTGAGGTATAACATTGAATCAAAGTGCTAAAAGCATCTTCTAAAAAAATCTCAGGTCAAGAGCTTATGGTGTTTTACCATTAAGTATGATTTTAGCTGTAGGTTTTTTAAACCCATTATATGGCTGTTTAAATTTCTTTTGCTTAGGTTTGTGAGGTTTTGCTTGCTTTTATAAACAATAATAGGTATTGGATTTGTCAAATTCATTTTCTGCATCTTTTGAGATGGTCATATTGATTTTCTTTTGACTAGTTAATATAGTGAACAATTCTTACTAATTTCTACTGTAAGCCAATTTTATAATTTTGGGATAAAGTTCACTTTGTCATAATGTAACATCCTTTTGTGTTTTTAAAATCAGTTTTCTAAAACAAAACATTTGTATTAATGTTGTGAGAGATGTTAGACTATAGTTTTGTTTATTATAATGTTTTTACCTGGTTTTAGTATCAAGGTAATAGTGACCTCATAGAAATAGGTAAGAAATGTTCTCTCATTTTCATTTTTCTGTGACTGTGTGAAATTTATATTATTTCAACTTTAAATGTTTGCTACAACTAATTTTTTTGAATCCTTTTGGGTTTAAATATTTAGGTAGGAGGGGAAATTGTGAAAAATTCTTAATTGTAAGTACAGTTTCCTTAATAGGTGTAAGGCTATTCAAGGTCTCTTGAATGAGCTTCGTTGACTTGTGTCTGTTAGGGAATTTATTCATTTGATCAATGTTGTCCAAATTTTTAGTATCCATTTGTTCATTAGAACATTCTGTTCTCATCCAAAGCAGGAATGGTGAGGTGGGAGGGCAGAGTGAAGGAAGCTGCTCACATCTTAGCTGACAGGGACCGGAAAATGAAGGAAGAAGACCGGAGGGGGGCGCACCAGGCCACACCCTCAGTGAGATCCTCTTCCAGTTAGGCCCCACCTCCCAACACACACCCAGCTATGAATTAATCAGTGATGAGTTTAGAGGCCCCACAGTTCAATCATCTCCAAAACCCCAGCTTTGGACACCAGGCTTTTGGGGGACAATCTAGAACTAAACTGTAACAGTGTAGGTGCAGAATCTCATTAGCATCATTTTCCTTCCGTTTGAAGGACTTTCTTTAACATTTATTGAATTAAAGATTTGTTGGTGATGATTTTTTTCAGCTTTTGTTTGTCTCACAATTCTTTATTTTGTTTTCACTTTTGAAAGATAGTCTAATCTGTTATAGAATTCTTGGTTGATGTTTTTCCTTTTGGTAGTTAAAGATGTTTCTGGATTTCAGTTTTTCCAAGGAGAACTTTGCCTTTTGCCCTACCTTATTCCTCTGCTCACTCCTAACATTTTTGCTGCTCTGTAGTCTTAAGTTGACTATTATGTGCCTTGGTCTACTTTTCTTCATTGTTCTTATGTTTGGCCTTCGTTAATCTTCTGGATCCTAGCTATGCTTCTTGGTTTATAGTTTTGTCAAATTTGAAAAATTTGGGGCATTGATTTTTCAATTGTTTTGGCTCAACTTCTTTTCATTTTGCAGTTAACAAAGGTACTAAGTTACTTGAACTTCTACCAAAATTCCTTTTATCTGTTTATTTTTTTCTCGTGTTTTATTTTGGTTAGTTTCTATGGCTCATTTTTAGTAAGCCTTTTCAATAAGCTCTTTAGATAAATTTTTTATTTCCTAACTTGTAATTATCATCTCTACGAGTTCAACTTTAGTCTTTTAAAATATCCTCTATAACACTACAAAGTTCAGTCTTTTCTATTTCTTCTTAAGCATATGGAATATTGTTAAAATAATTGATTTAATAGTCTTGTCTTTTAATTCTATTTGTGTTATTGCTGGATATTTTTGATTCTTTTTTCTCATTCATTATGGATCATACTCTCCATATATCTAGTAATTTTTAATTTATTACCAGACTTGTTTATTTGTTAGTTAATTTATTACCAGACTTGTTAGGATCTAGCCATTTTTGTATTTCTATAAGAATGTCTGAGTTTTGGGACATAGTTAAATTACTTAGAAATAGTTTGACCATCTAAAAAAACCTTTTAAAGGTGTAACTGTGCTGTTGTTTGAATGTTTCCTCCAAAGTTTAAGTATTGGAAACTTAATCTCTTGTGCAAATGTTGAGGAATGGGACTTCTAAAGAGGTGATTAGTATGAGGCCTCTGTCTTTAGAAATTGGTTCATGCCATTATCCTGGGTGTGGGTTCAGTATCACACTGAGTTTACTGCAAAGGTGAGTGCTATGGTTTGGATCTAAGATGTGTCCCCAAGTCCCATGTATTCAGAAGTAGGGCTTTTGGAGGATAGAGTCCTGGAGGCACTAATCTTATCAATGTATCAGTCCATTGATGGGTTCATAGCTCCATGGGCTATTAGGAGGTCTAGCTGAACGGAGTGGGTCTTGGGGTTTACCCTTGGGGACTGTATTTTGTCCCTGGCCCCTTCCTTTTGCAGTTTCACCCTCTCTGTTTCCTGGCTGCCCTGAGGTCTCTGCTCTTCCATGTCCTCTTAACCTCTATTTATGCCTCCCATGGGACCAGAAGTAATGGAACCAAGTGGCCACAGACTGAAACCTAGGAAACTATGAACTACAATAAAACTTCCCTTCTTTAAGTTGTTGTTAGGTATGGCATTTTAGTTTGTGTCTAGCTGTCCCCTTAAAGCCACATGCACTTTTAGTGGTTACCCTGAATGATGAAATCATAGGTAATCATAATTTTTTGTTTTTCTTCTTTATAGTTTTCAGATGTTTTAACTTTGGTCATAAAGAAAAAAATCATATACAAAAAGACTAATCCTAAGTACTATATGTCCCTTAGCCAAGAACATGTTTATGAAGCTGGGCTTGTAGTCTAAAATTTTAATATTTATAGGTTTTGTTTTATTTTCTCTTTTTCCAAATTTTACTCCTTTCTTTGTGGTCCAGCTCATTGTGGTTCAAACTCTTCCTGGAAATTACTGGTTATATCTACCACTATGTTTTCTGACTTCTGTCTGGTCTTAGTAGTCTTGGTAGCATCTTTGGATACAATCAAATATGGCCTCTGGACAATGCTGCTCTATTCCAAGTCTGGTTATGAACATTTTTTCATCAGTGACAGACTCCGCACGATCGTATCCCTGTTTTCTTGTGGGGAGCCACGTGTAGTAACAATCCACCCATATCTGAGCATAGGGCTACATAGCAAAAATGTGCTTCTTTGGCATTTGGTTCCTTCATCTCTTCAGCAAATCTCATATGTGGTGGTGATGTTGGGGAGGTCAAGTCTTCTTTATTGGGACACATCCTGAAATCTAGATTGGACAGGCAGCTTTCTTGGGTATGACAACAATCAGGTGGCACAGCAGGTTCTGGAGCAGCTATCCCAAGTAATAGCCATAGTTCCTTCTTTTCTGTAGAAAATTTTAGAGAATAGCCATACAACCTGAGTTCCCAAGCCTGAGCTCTCCAATACCTCCCCTTCCTATATTTTTATTTGGCCTCTGCCCCCAGCTGTCTTCAGCTGTGTCTCTTTGGCTTGGAGATGTGCCCATGACCTTGGAAGACAGCAGTGCTGCCCCATGAATTTATTTACCAAGTGGCTCAGAAGACACAAGTTGTGAACTTGCTCTTGAAGCATAATCATGGGCTCTGTCATTGACTCCTCTTTTCTAGGCACCAGGATGTGAGTTCTTAAAGTCCCTCTGCCATTGCTTAGGTACTGACTCAAATCCCATGGGCCTGTTTAGCTAATGATGAAGCCGCAAGAGATGTGCAGCTTTCCCGGGAAGGGTGAGGTGCTCTTTCCTCTTCTCAGTGAATGTCGTGGTTTGTGTTCCTGTGGCCCCGCCCCAAGTCCCAGGCAATCATAGATGGTGTTTGTGATTGGTTCATTGTCTAGTGCTCAGAGTGGTGGTGTGTTTCACTTGCCTAGGGGTGGAGCCAGGATATGATGTATCGGTTGGAAGAAGATGTCTTTCTCTCTCTTCCTGGTTCATGCCTTGCTGTTTGCAGCCAGCCGTGAATAGCACCCAGCACCTGCCATGCCACGCCACACTGCCTTGGAGCCAACTGAGTATGGACTGAAACACCTAAGAGCTGTAAGAAATAAACCTTTCCTTCCCTAACTTTGGACATCAGGTATTTTTGTCTCAACAATGAGTAAAAAGTAAAACAATGAATAGTTTTTATTCTATTTGAAATTCCCTTCCAAACTCCCACTGATAACCCCTAAATATTTCCAGTGTGGCACATATTGATCCTGGAGTTTACAGACTTTAGAGCTTAAGTGGATGCTTTTCCAAGTCTTGGAGGAACTGGCCACTCCTTGGGAACAGCACTGCACACCCCTGACCCTCACCCTGCAGACTGGACTGGCTGGCAGTAGACAAAACCAGATACTGGAGACCCAGCCAAGAAGGTAGTTTTAGCCAGAAATGGTTTTTGGTTCCAAGGTGACTTACTGGCTACTCTATTTCGCCTTTCTGATCTCAGCATAAAGAGAACCATACTTTTTCCTCCAGGAATTTCTGCCTCCCTGGTCTTTGTTAATTGTCAAGACTCAGAGAGGCTCCTTGCTTTGGCTCCTTTTCCTCCCCACTTCCCACTACCTCTAACACAGAGTGAGGTCTCCCCTGCCTTTGTGTAGCCCATGCAACTTTGGGTTTTCAGAAGTGCTCTGCTGGCCTTTTTCCTTCACAGATTCAAGTCTTGGGCTTTGTTGCCAGTTTAACTCAAATTCCTCCATGGATCACTCTTGGTGACTCCTCTCCCAGCAGTCTTTTCCTGCCCAGAGAACTCATTTGGGGATGTCGCTGTGTTTGGTTATAACTTTGTCCTTCTACTGCTTCTTTCTGTGATTTCTTCCTGTTCAGGTAGCACATGTCAAGGTAGGCTGAGGTCAGGAGTGTTCTTGTGACCAAGGACCACACATCCACCAATTGCTCGATGGGTTGAATTTATAAGAGTTTTGGAATTTCCTTGATTTAACTATAGCACTCTTGCACTGCAGTAGTTCAGATGACAGGTTATGACCATGCTGGTTATAGAGTGGAAAATAAGATGTTTGGAGGTTAACACAGATACTGCTTAAGGTTGATGGCTATTGGGCTTTTGGGGAATGGAGGAAGGCAGAGTCTAGAATTACTATTCACTCCGATGTAGAATATAGGGAAAGAAATGTGCATAGCTTCTGTATAAGTGTGTGATAAATTTTGTGTGTGTGAGGGGAAACTGGGGAAATGAGACATTCCATTTTGGAAGGTTATACTTGTAAACATGTGCAGTAGTCCAAAGCCTGCCTTGGGCCAGGCCAGGCAGCTGTTGACAGGGAGAGACTCCTAAGGGACCCCCATTTCTTCTGTGAGTTAGCCAGGAGAAGAGCCAGAGCAACGAGCCCAAGCCAAAGCCCTTAGTAATGCTAAGAATTACAGCCAGGCGATCAATGCAGTGTAAGCCCCCTCACATCCCTCTGGGTCCCCATGTAGATCACCTTTGGCAGACTGACCATGGGCTACCAGCCTCTGATATGACTTTTTCCTTGAAACAGCATGCATGTTAGTTTTGGTCTTATTAAAAGGTGAAATATACTTGGGGAAATAATTGTCATTGAATTCTACAGTGTCTTAAAAACATGTCCAAGAATTTTTATCCTGGTATCTTCTATTTTGGATGGAATATAATACTTTGATTAAGAGTGAGTTAACCATTTCTTCTTTGAGTCTAATGATTGAAGTTGAAGCAACTCAACAATCATTTCTCTTAGCTCAATTTAATTTTATATTGAAGAGATTGTTACCTAGACAGAAGGCAAAACTACATAAGGTTTCACCTTGATAGGGGTTGGGAATTTGGGGATGGGGGAGCATTGCCAAAGTGTGGTATAGAAAACCCACCCTTGCTTTTGGGCTAAGTCCAGGCCTGTCAGTGGGCAGGGGAGGGAGGAGTCCAGCTCAGTGACACCAGGCAGGGAAGCTCCTCCATAGGGTCTCCATGTGTAGGAGTTTGAGCTCCTGAATTACAAATGACACCCACTTTGTACTCATGTTTAAATTCCTCTGACACATTGTAAATCGCCTTCTTGGAACTTTTAAACCCTTTGAGCAAAAAGATCCTGAGATGTGGGAATGTCACCATCACTGACTTAATAGTCTCTTAAATACAAAAGCCAAAGGCACAGCATTTTCGGAAGGATAGTGCTACAGTTTAGCTCTAAAAGGGTCCCCAAGCCTCTTGTGTCTGTAAGGTGGGTGGGTTATGTGGAGGGGTATAGCCGGCTTCCTGTTGAGAGCTGGGTCTGGTTGGAGGAGATGGCTTCTGGGGCATGGTCTGGAGGAGTTTATACCCACCTCACCCAGGTCCTTCCCCTCTCTCTGCTTCCTGTCTACCATGACGGGAGCAGCTTATCCTCCAATATTCCTCTCTGTCATCCTGACCTGCCTTGGAACTAGCTGACTATGGACTGAAACATGGGCCAAAATAAATCTCTTCTTTCTTAAATTACAGGTGTCGAGTGTCTTGTCCCAGAAATGAGGAAAGTGACTGAGAGAGATGAGCTATCTATCACTCCAGAGTGCTTGGCTAACACACAGTTACAGCCAAGGGGAGACTCCCTGAGCCCTGGTGGAGTCTGAGTCTGAGGAGCCAGTCCCAGCACAAAGGGGAGGGCATCTCCCCTGTGACCAAAGCTCTGTGTCCTCAGCTAGCTGCTGCAACTCTTTTCCTGGGGCACTGAGCCACTCTCTGGACCTTTGAACAGTCACTTGTAACCCTGGCTTAGTGAGGCTGCACCCATTTCCTGGGGTCCTCAGCATCCCAGCCTCCATTTAACAGATCATGACTTCCTTTTGTAGCTGGATTAACTTTTCCCTGGTGAGATGACTCATATGTTTTACACTTCAAAGTTTCCTTTATTTACACATTTAAGAATAATCTGATCCCCCTTACATAATTAAGATTATAAAAATGAAGACTATTATGACACAGAAACTGTAGAAAAAAATACAAAAACAGATAATGTTATGAAAAAACGGATATGCATTTTAAGTAATGCCTTCTTACAGTCATAAATTTGTGTGCATGCACAGATATGAAGGGCAAAAGGTGACAGAGAAATAGAAACCTGATGTGATTAGGAAGTGGGGTTTGGTTCTCATAATTTCTCTGATGTAATGCATAAAATTTTCATCACAAATGAAAAGGATATCTTTACTTCCATATCATGAGCTCTGATTGGCACCAAGGGTCCATCTAGGTCAGAAGAGGTAGGATGCAACTCTGGCCAGAATGATCCTGTCCTTGGATTCCAGCTCTGAGATCGAAAGTTTCCATTTCTGTTTAAACACGAGGCTCTTGCCCTGCTCAGGCCTCTCTGGAGGGGTCATGGGGTCCTTGTGAACTCTGCTTGGGGAAACTTTAAAGGGTATGAGGAGCCTGGAGGAGGGGGGATTATTCTGTTTCAGACAGATGCTCAGGTCTGAGCTTTCAGAGGGGAGTTTGTGGTGGAGTAGTGACCAGAGCTCCAAAGAGGAAAAAATGGTTTTCATGGAGAGGCCACATTCATTAAACACTTTTTCCTGATAGATTCTTCTGTTATTCAGCTTTCTCTGCCTTCTCCATGCCTTTCCCTCTAAGCAAAGAAACCTTTTATTTACTTACTTGATCAAGTGAGATAATGTCAGTAAAAATGCTTTGTAAAACGCAGAGGGCTGAGCAATGTAGAGGGTTATTTGAGTTTATTTCACCAGCACCTATTTTGAAGGCTCCAACAGAGACATTAGTTCATAAACCAGTTAACATCCTAGAATTCTGACATGGGGCTGCTTAGCAGAGAGCTGGTTATGCAAAGCAAAAAACAGACTTAGGGTAGAAAATCACATTGGCACACAGAGGCTTGAGCATCTACTGACCAAGTGAGTGATTGGTATCAGGGGGGCATGGTGGGTGTGGAAGATGTCACAGCACAGGTTCTAGAGCTCAGAGATTGGACCTCTGTTTGGTGTGTACTCAGTGAGACCCCCTTTTGGATTTGTGACTTACAAAATCTTGATTGAGGTACTTAATTCTTCTCTTCTGATTTTGTCATTACAGTTTCATTTAAAGACTGTCAATGGAGAGTCACAGCAAATTACAGGTTACTTTAGCATGACAGGCAAGCTGAGAGCTGGAATCCAGGTGACTGCTGCATGGCCAGGGGTCTGACTTTTGTGATTTGTTTCCCATTGAAAGGTCTGGTTTGTCAGTGGAAGCACAAAAGCATACTCTGAAGTGGGCATCCATGGCTTTTAGAGAACTTCATATTTTATGCTTAGCGAGCAGCAAGGATGATATCACAACATGAAAGATAGATGAAGCCAAAGACAAGAAAAGGATGCAATAAACACAGCCAGGGTCCGAGTTTCTGCTGGGAGAAAGTTTGGCCTTGCTGGATGCATATATGGCCTCAACCCATAAAAGTGATCACAGAAATCCAATTCAAGTACTTTTCATGGTTCTGAGCATGTAATGTCTCCTCACATAAAGGGATACCCTAGAGGAGAAAAACCAGGACAAGATGCTTTAGTTTTATGCCTTGTGGGTCCTTTGCTGAAGAAAGCCTAAGAAGTTACAGGCTTGGTTAAACTTCAGTTGTGGCTAGGAATTACCCACATATCAGAACATTAACTTATGATTCAAATTCCCTTGTGTTCTGCTGTGGTAAGTGGAATGGAGCTTTGATGGATATGTCTGCATCCTGATATGTTTAATCACATGTCTACCTTTGTATGCAATGTCATGTATAATAAAATAGTGAAAAATTACCTGTAATCTGGTTTCATGTGCCCATAAACTGTTAGCTAATAAAAGGTAGTATGCATATGTATACATATATACACATAATATGAATATAATAAAAGTTAGGAACATTAATCAAATAAGAACAAAGTTAAAGTTGAATTTATGGGCAAACCATGAGGGGCCCAGGAAGAGAGACAAGCCAGTTCACCCTCCCCATGAATCAGCAGAAGCCATGCTGTGTCTGTGAGGAGTACAACAAGAAGCCAATTCACCCTTCCCGTGAGCTGCTCAAACCATGTGGGCCCAGAAGAGAAACCAGCCAGTTCACCCTTCCTGTGAGCCAACTGGCATCTGGGCTGAGAATCAAGAACACTGCTTTTCCCCCACCCCACCCCCATAAGCAACAAGCTGATGCAGAGGACAGGCTGAGTTGATAGCCTCTGAGGTGCAAAAAAACTAAATGCTTGTATTGTTTGGTTGGTCAGACTACCAGGCCTAAGGCTGGTGGTCTGAGCATCTATGAGGAGGATAACACTGTGCAATATAGCAAATATAGGGAATCTCCTTCTGCCTGGTTTTTAAAATCCAATATTGTTCTCACTGTTTTGTTTTGTTCCAATTTATTGTTTTGTTTTACTCAGGTTCTGTTTTGATTGGTTTTATTTTGTTTTGTTTTATTTGATTTTACTGTGACTGATGGTATGGACAACTATTTCGAAGATAACAAGATATATTATGGTAGCCATTGTTAATTTCCTATTATCCTGTTTTGAAGTTCTGTACCACTTTCACTGTTTTGTTTTGATTGGCTTTATTCTGTTTTATTTTGTTAGGTTTTATTATTTTTAAAATAAAATAAAAATTTTAAAAAAAGTTTATGGAATTTATGCTTTATAGTAAATTTATCAATTTCTATTTGTCCTTCTTAACTGCCACTGCTGACTATGGAAGGACTGAGTCATTAAATTCACTCAGAGATTCTTGAGCACTATCTGTAACAGTGCCCCTGGATGATTTACACAAATGCAAGTTGTTGCCCTTTGCCCTAGAGGATTTATTGGTTGTGAATTCTGGCACTTGTTACTGATTTTAAAATGTTACCTAGTTTGAGTAAGCAGAATTAGTAGCGGAGCCATTGGGGAAGCGAGAGGAAAGAATGGTGAAAGGACCACTAAGTAGCCCAAGTCTGCTGCTGAGAAGGGTTGGGAACCTCGTACATTTGGAAACTTTCTGAAGTGGCATATTAAGAATCTAATGCAGGGAAAGAAACAAAAATATTGCAAGTGTGCAAATATACTTCTAGTAAAATAGTTGAAAAGTAATGGGAATTCAGTCTACTTCTAGACTTGCATGTTTTGGTTGTCCTCTGGGAAGATGTGGGCCAGGCTGACAGGGGAAGTTTGGTTTTGCGATATTGAAAAATGGGGCCAGAAGTCTCCAAGTGTACCAAGGACACCTGATTCCTTTGAGTGCCTCTTGGAAAACCTCCACCATAGTTAGTATTTTCATTTTAATTATTTATTTTATTTTTTATTTCTAATATTTTAATTATTTATTTCTAAACAGCCTTGGGAACACACAAGTAAAGATTCTAAGAGTTTATAAACTGTCATGGAATGAGAGAGAGAAATAGAGAATCCATTTGCCAAACTGCTACTGCGCCAGGTACAGTGTGCGAGAGATCTGATTCAAACCTTATAATTATGCGTGTGGCACATATGAGGGGTGTATCATTATCTCCTTTTAGAAGGTTAGCCATTAATTAGGACCCTAGCCAAAACAGAACGCATGGGTGAACAGGCTGAGAGCTGCACTGTCACACACAGTGCTCTGTCTAATCGGCCAGTGGTTGATGGAGATGATTTGGCTGGTGGGTCTTGCTATACTAGGCATTGACTTTGGCTCAGGAGAAATGTCTGCTAAAAACAAATTGATCTGAAATAAATATCACAATATTATATTTTAAATCTCGTGTGTAAAAATTCAAATGTAGAGTGCACATATAATTTCCCCCTTCTTCTTAGGTCTCTTTGATTTTAAAACTGCTATAACAATCACAGTCAATTTTAAAGTGTTGATGATAACAATACCATCTTGAATTTTTATACAGACTTTTTCTTCCAAGGACCTTGAAGTGCTAAAAGTGTTGTCATCTGTATAGGCAAACCTCGAGAATATCTAATTTAGCAAATGTCAGTGATAAATTCTGCTGGTGCCGTTCTCCATGTCTTTGAATATATTAGAATGCCCTGGAAATAAGGATATTTATTCTACAGCAATTGACTGCTGGTAATGCAGTTAGTTGGTATAATTCCACTTGTATTTACTGTTTATCTTCTAAATAGCCATTTTTTAAAAAAAAAATCCATCATATTTGCTTTTTATTTCTAAAGTGGTAGGTGTAACCCATTTTCTGGTGCTTTCTTTAGGTGGTCTTTACCTAACTCCATCCTTAATAGTGCTGAGTACAAGTTTGTGAACCAAACTGGGACAATGCAAATAAAAATTAGAATTTTAGGGGCCCCAAACTGGGAGACAGTTTTCATGTGAATAGGAAGCAGGGCTAAATGTGAGGTGACATGAATGAGCAGAGGACTCCTGCAGCAGGTGGCAGTGGCCTCCCTGGGCACTATTGCGTCTGCTTACCTGGACTTCGAGCGGCCCAACAGGAGCTCTTTGAAAAACAATCATTGAATAATTGTGAGCATTTCAACCTTTGCTCCTGATTTCAATTTTCAGACTTAATTAGCTAAAACTAAACTTGGTCCACAGTAGCAGCATTATATTTAAGAGTCAGTTAAATCCTGGCAGTGCCGTTAAGGGAAACGTCGCAGACTGCAGAATCCAAGGGGGCTGGAGAGTGCATGCCAGGTGGTCTGGGTCTCCCGGATGTGTTCTGAGCCCAGGCCCTGGCTGCGTCTGGCCATCATCTTCTGCAACTTCATGGTCGTCCAGGTTCCCCACCTCCCTGCCTCGGTGCCCCACATTCTGTGCACCCTTCTTCAGGCCGCAAACCCCGGGTGGACCCAAAGCTTCTCTGTTCTTGAAGCTCTGGCTCAGGTCACTTCATTCACAAAACCACTTCTTATGCCCCGCATGTGGCCAGTTCCCAGGGATGACAATAACCTTGACTGTGCTTGCGAAGTAGCTATTTGTCCCTGCGTCAGAGGATAGCGCGGTGAAACCTCAGCCCAGGCAGGGTCTGAGGGTATAGACATTTGAGTGCAAAGGCCTCCACCGGAGGAGGCAGGCGGGCTCACGGCAGGGCTCTGGGTGACCCTGCCGGCTTGTTCAGCAGGCTGATAGACCACCGAGCAAGCAAATTGTCTTCAGTGCGTCTTCACTTGGAATAGCAGTCCGGGCCAGTGGTGTCCCACACCCACGTTGAGTCTCTCCTTGGCCAGTGTCTGACATTATCCATAATGTTTCAGAAGAGGGCCCACATATACCACAAAGAGGACCCTGATCCATTGTACTTTGCCAGTAGAGCCGGAGCCCATCACAGAGGTCACGGTTAAAAGGCACAGAGGAGTGGGGATTATGTCCTGTAATAATCCTAAGCAAGAGGGTATCTGGTAGGTGAGTGTTCAAATGGGGACATTGAGGATGTGAACAGTGAGCTGGGACCCTCTGTATAAAGCTGAGTCATCCTGGGCAAACTGCGTCGCCTGCCTCAGAGGCAAGCACGGATGATGAGGGTCCGTAGCCTTCAAGCCTCTCTACCTACAGCCAACCACGCCTGTGTCCTCCATCCTGGGTCACACCAGCTCTATCTGCCATGTCCCATAGAAGGGTCAGGACGTGGAGATAAAACCATAGGAGGAGGAGGAAATGGAGAGGAAACGTCCTCCCTAAGTGTCCTGGGCTGGCTGGTAGATGTCCTTGCCCTGCGCTATCTGTCCAAGGACCCTGTGCCCTGGCACAGTAGTGCTGTGTGTGTAGTGCCGCCTAATGTAGGTCCTGGCCACTTAAGGACATTGGCCCTGGGAAGGCCGTGAGCCCTGGATCTGACGGACTTGGAGCAAACACAACAGAGGGTCCTCTCTGAAGGCCACTGAATGCCCACCCAGCCTCTAAGGCAGCCCGTGGCTTTTCTCCCCAGAGCACCCTCTGCCCTTTGACTGCTGCTCGGCTGAGCTCTGAGTTCCAATAGCAAAGGGGCATTCATGTTACTGGAGTCATTTTCCAAATGAACAAATTGTGTTTTCTTCTTCGTTGAGTCTGATATTTGAGCCAATCTGTGTGACAATTTCCTCCTCTTTGTTTTCCTGACCCCGGGTGCTCTTTCAGCCCTGCTGTAATTACTGCCTCCCCTGCCACCGGGAGTGTGGCGCAGTCAGCCTCGGGAGCGATTCCACTGTGCCCGAAGGGAAGAGGCCTGTGCTGGGGCCAGGACCTTCTTCCAGATGCTGGCTATTTACAAAGTCTGCTGTTCGGTGCTGAGTTAGGCTGTGTCATGTTCACTCACAGGGTGCTCACCTGGGCAAGCAGTCAGTGCTCCCCTGTGTCTTCTGCTCCCTCCTCTAAAAAGTGCCACTCCCCAGAAGCTGTGCGGACAGCAGCTCCCACTGAATCCTAATCTCAAGTATCACAGCCATGCAAACGCATTTACTGACCCTGCATCTCTGCCTGGGAAGGGAACAGCCCCCTTGTGGGGAGATAGGTGCACAACCAGGTCCGAAGGGCCCGGGACGGCCTGAGCCTCTCCTCTGATGTTTATCTGATCTTCTGCATTGTCCCAGATCTGGCTGTGTGCCCATCTCCCATGCCATAAGCCCGCATATTAAGCACTTAGTCCATTTGCAGGTCTTGTAAACTGAATTACATTCCTCCCCAAAGTTATGTATTGAAGCTCTAGCCCCCAGAACCTCGGAATTGTAGAGAAGACATTTGGAAAGATACTTACTATAAAAATGAAATCATGTAGGTGGGTCCTAATCCATATGACTGGTATCCTTCTAAGAAAAGGAGGTTAGGACAGAGACAGTTACAGAAAAAGAGACAGTATGGATTCAGGAAGAAGATGGCCATGGAATAGGCCAAGAAGTGAGACTGCAGGATGAAATCAGATCCCCTGACCCCTTCACTTTGACCCTCCAGCTTCCAGAACTGTGAGAAAGTGAATTTCTGTTGTTCAGGGCACTCGGTCCTTGGTATATGTGTTACTTTTCCAGTTCCTGGGAACAGATTGATGAACAGAGACTTCTCAAGTCACTCAGAGCTGGTCAGGGACCCCAAGCACTACAGAAATCCAAGTGGACCTAGCAGGGTAGTCAAGTCCTTGGCTTGTCCTTCCTTCCCACCATTCAGCAAACAAAGCATGGGGTGGGGGAGGACTTTGTGTGAACCAGTCAGCTGGTGGCCTCAGAACAGGTCCCAGCAGGATACCATGGCCAGTGACTTGTGTCTGTAGATGGACTTTCCTGGTCAGGATGGAACAGGAGAACACACATGGGGACTCCCCAGGGGTACTCTGGCGATGTGCCAAGGGCTAAGATAATGAAGCGAAACCAATTACGAGTGTGTGAGCATAGATTAGACTCACAGGCACGTTGGCTGTGGGAACACGGGCCTGTGTTTCTGACATTAATCAGCAGAGGTTTGTTACAGAGTCTCGAGCTCTGAGTGGGCTGATCTGCCAGTGCAGGCGGAAGAGTAAAACACCAAGGTCTGCCCTGCCCTCGAGGGCTCCCAGCCTCGCCTGGGACATCGGGCAGCGTGAGGGGCCGAGGGAGCAGCTCAGACCATGACTGCTGCTCTCCGAGGTCAGAGCCGAGGAAGATCAATGTGGGCTTCAGCAGTTCATTTAAGCAGCAATTAGTTATAATTAATCAATTATGTAATTGAGTAGCACTTAATTATTTACTGCCTTACTCACTTTTGCAACTGCTCAGGAGTGTCGCTTCGCTTCGTTTGTTTCCCCAGCCAGAACCAAAGCTCCCTGAGTACAGGGTCGGGGCTCATTCACCGGAGTCTGACCAGGCCAGGTTGGAGTCACCACTGAAGGGCAGTGACACATGGAAACAGAGACTGTGGAGGCTCTGGGGTCAAAACAGCTTGATTCTGACACTGTAGTGACTACAGAAAAAGGAACAACCCGGTGTGGCCTGCAGCAGTGCTGTGGGGAGAGAGGCCTTTTAGGGTCGAATGGGTCAGCAATGTGTATGAGATCTGTGTGCAGCAGGGAGATGGAACCTGGGAGAGAGCCAGGGACAGAGACGCGGGCCTTGTTGAAGCTTCCTGAATGCCCTAGGGGGACCTTCTGAGCCAAACCCCCACGGTGCTACTCTGAGACTTAGCATGTGAACTCAGGCAGAGGACGGCTCATTCAGCCCGGGAGCTACGGGCTCCAGGGGTGCCATTCTCTGCCTCATTGATGCCAGTTAGGAAATCAAGGATAATGCACTGAAGGACTCCCTGAAAATAGGTGCAGGTTCTCTCAGATCTCGGACTTCCAGAAGAAAGGTGCTGTTCAGCCCCTTAGCAGAGAGGCTCCCACTGTTAATGCTTAGTGGGATCCCAAGCTTTGTGGGGGAATCCAAAGAGGGTGACCTCCTAAATTCCAGGTTTCTGTGGTTGACTCTGGTCTGGCTCATTTGCAGAGAAGATCTGCCTCCTTTCTCTCCATGAGGTCAGGGGTGTTATTACCTGTGTTCACAAATGGGGCAGAACACCCGAAGACTTGCAGACTGATTGCTTTCATTAACTTTAATTGGATTCTTTTGCACTTAGAAAGAGAAGTGTAACTAGGGTTTAATTGGAAGAGCCTCTCAGACCCAGGGTGACACAGGATTGTAAACATTGAAAGTGCTACAGCTGTGTTGGTGGAAAGTGTTGATGTCCTCGCTTATGGTGTTTGTAAGAATAGCTCACAGGCTTGTGGTTGTCTGTAAGATCTGGGTGTGTTAAATTTGGGGATTATTTCTGGGCCTGTTTACAAATAAAGCAGTGTGAAATCAGATGTTTACAAGTGAAGTTACAGAAGAGATCAAACACATTCCACTCTGCCCTGTGCCACGGGAAATCTACACGAGCTAGGAGATTCAGTGTAGGCCCATTCTGTGAGCTGGACCAGGAAAGCATGTGGAGTCTTTACAGTTGGATTTCACGTGGCTGACTTTTCTCTCGGTTGTGTCTTTGGACTGGATTGTATGTCTCTCATTTTTCTGCATGGTAAACTTTCATTCACCTGTTAAGACCTGGCCTTCACATTTTTGCTGTGATGCTTTGGCTAGCAGTTGTGGAAGGTTTAGATATGTTACTCGATGCTGTGATTTGTTCTTACAGTGGGCTCTCCAGTCATTTGGGTTGAGCAGGAAAGGGAGAAATAAAGGCTTATAGATTCAGAATTCTAGATAATAGTTAAAACACAATTATTTGGGGGGAGAAGTAGATGCACTTCTTAAGAAATTACACTGGACTTTGATGCTCAATATACATTTGTTGAATGTTTGAGTAAGTAGGTTGATGGCTGTTCATGTCTCAGTTGGCCCTTTGTCAGCCAGTGTTGATCGCTGTCCTTGTGGATATATGTCCTGGCTCTCAGCCTATCCAGAGAGAGCCTGAAGAATCTCCAAGAGGCTTAAAAAATGAGGCTGCACCCCCTTTTCCTTGCATGCCCAGCCCGGAGCACCATGCCTGGCAAAGGTCTGCCAGGTGATTTTGACCACTACATCCTGTTTGCTGTTCTCTATTCGGCACAGGATATTCCTCTTTCAGAATGTGTGCTTCCTTTTTCTTCTTTTCTCTAGAGGGACAATGTCATACTCCTGCTAGGGAGGGGTGACATTGTCTCCTGTTTCACGCAGATGTGCTTATGGGGCCATCACCAAGTCCTGGGTGAGGGTGATAGTGGCACTAAATTGCTTTATGAATTATCTAGTCACTGTGTCCATGTGCTAGAAGTTCTGATCTTCCTACACATCCTCGATTCAATTTTTGAAAAAAAGTCTCAAGATGCTTCTCCACTCAGCCCACTTTCATCTCCCTGCACTCTGGGGGCATCTCTTCTGACCTATAGCTGACCAGCTGGCCAGAAGAGGGCTTGATACTCATCTTCCTGAGATGTGCTGAGTGCTTCTTCCAGGGTCTGGAGTGCCTTAGGTGTGAAGTGCACACGCAGGTCACTGGTGAAGACCTGCTTTCCTCTGCGGAGTGCGCTTTAATTTCGAAGATAGTCTTTCTAATTTATAGCAAGAAATAAGCCATCCTTTTGGATATTTTTAAGAAAGGATTTAACTTTTTCAGCAGGACTCACACTGGTGGCTCAAATGGCGGATCCTAGATGCGAACAAAGCTTGCTGGGCAGAGGAAGAGTGGACGCTGGCTCCTGGCCAGGTCCTGCAGATGCAGAGGTCTGGCTTCCTCTGTACCATTTTAGATGTATGGGTAAGGTACACTGGCAGATGCTACCCATGCATGTGGGGACACACAGCCACTGAGCACAGGAGCCCCGGCTGGTGCAACTGAGATGTGTTACCACTGTAAAATGTACACAACCTATTTCAAAGACCTCGTCCAAGAGAAAGCATTACATATGAAATATCTTAATATTTTTTAATATGCATTACATGGTAAAATGCTGCTATTTTGGATTTACTGAGTTAAACAATATATACTATCAAAATGAATGTCATCCATTTCATTTTTCTTATTTTTAGGGAGCTCTACTGTAAAGGTTACTGTTTTATGGGCTTGTGTCTTTTGCTGTAGGGTAGTAATGCTCTCAGTCCTCTGATATACAAGGGGGTGGGGGCTGAAGAGGGTGGAAGGATGAAGGCTGGCTTTGAGCCGACAAGGGCTCCTAGGAACCTACTGAGGCTGGAGGCCTGGAAGTGCCTGCTGTGTATCTTTGAAGGGTAAACGTCTTGGCAAACATCTGTCAGACTTTGGGATATCTTGTGCTGAAATCAGCTAAAGCACAGTTTCCTTCAAAGTGTCAATCCCCTTTGCAGATCCGGGCTGGTGTGGCATGAGGCAGGTTTTCAGAAGTTGCTGGAACACACTCAGATCCTGCTCTGGAGGAGGACTGAGTTAATCCACCTATTTGGGCTTCATCATCTTAAGCATTGTTGCCAGTTGGGTTCTTTCACTGCCACATCCATTTATAAGAATTTCTGAGCTAGTTTTTTTTTTTACTGCAAACTGGGTGCAATGCCTGCAGAATCGATGAGGACCTGTGAAATGAAAGCCAGGCTGGGCTTCCTGGGCCACCAATGTAAGCAGAAGGGTGTGCTAGTCAGACTCTATCCACCACACAATTTCCATCCCCCCCCCTTTTTTTGGTACCAAGAACTGAACTCAGGAGCTTGTACTTGCCGGACAGGTGCTGTGCTGCTGAGCTGAACCCCCGGCTCTCATCCCTTTTTTGAATGGCATCGATGTGTCTCTTAGAAACACCTGACTCAGGAAAACCTCTCCTTTGGAGCCCTTGCCTTGCTCTTTGCCTTGGTGAACACGGTTTTACTTCTATTCCGTGAATGCATCTTCTGTGTTTCATGTTGCTCCATGTTCATGCTAGTGTGTGCCAGAAAATCCCTCTGAGACTCCTTGGTCTTACCAAATGTGATTTCTCAGGCTCATATTTATGTTGTACCTTGTCATCTGCATTTGGCCAGCTCTTCTAGCCCTGGTTCTTATTCAGGCAGAAAAAAAGGAGTTTCCTTTTCTAAGTGATAGTCTGATTTATTTATTATTTTGAGACAGATTCTTGCTAAATTGCTCTGGAGGGACTCGAACCTGCCTCAGTGCTATGGAATATAGAAATGCCTTTTGTCCCCTATTGTTCACAAGGTCTTTTGCTTTACTGAAGTACAGCCTTGAGTTCTGTAGTCAGCCCCAGATTTGAATGGAAGGAGAATAGTTTCTAGGTTGAGTAGATCTGAAAAAATTCTCTTCCACTGCAAAGCACTTGTCAACACAATCACCCTTACTGGCTTTTAGGTACATGAGACAGGCAGTTGGCACCCAAGATATTTTGGGGGGAATTCTGATAACTTTCATATTAGAATATTTGCTATGGCTCTTCTGCAAATATCCCAAAGCCTGACAGTATAGGCATTGTAAGATGCAGAGGTGCAGTGAGTCATGAGCGCCAAGAGAGATTCTTTTCTTTCCTCCTGCTCAGGCAACCTTTAGGAGACTAAATGCCAAACAGACAAAGAACCCTTGATGTGCAACCCAAAATAAAAAACGAAACAAAACACTAAACCTTAAAATAAGTCTGTGAAGTTTTGACAAAATTCTCATTTTCTCTTCCATGATGATTACTTGCATGAATTTTGAAGTACTGTAAATCTTAAATTCTTTCGAACACATGTTTTGTCTTCTATTTGATCAGTGCTCTGATTATGGCTTAGACTAAGGATGGTGAA
>PVLA01011571.1:0-31069 GCA_004027455.1 Hydrochoerus hydrochaeris | reverse complement strand
CCCTCATCGCCGATTTACCCGGCGAGTCCCGTGGGCAAACTGTGAAGTGAGACACATATGGGTTTTGGTTGGACTGACTGTGTGTAGCCAGCAGTGTGACCTCCCGTACACACTACTCTGAGGCCCTTACACTTCACAGGTGGAGCACGGAGCTCTGAAAAACAGCTAAGAGTCACCTACTAACGGCTTTGTGTGAGCCCCGCAGATGCTGACACATCCACGTCGCGGCTCTGTGGGAAAGTACAGTCTTCAGAGAGCTGGCGACAGGGCCCGGGGTCCAGGTGATGCTCAGTCTGTCCTTCGCACAGATTGGGTACGTATGGGTCTGTATGGGTCTTGGCATGTGGCCTATGGCAGGGACGCAGGATATCTCCGCTGAATTGGTGGACGCACCTGTGAGTGATGTCACCTGTAACGCTTTCAGACCAGACAGCGTCCTTGTCGACCACACCTCGGGGGAGCCAAACCTTTTCCCATTTCTAGTAGTAGAATAAATGCCTTGAAATGATCATAGAGGCCAAATATTTATCCACTGGATTTTTAGAGCAGCATCTTTCATCCTAAAACCTCAGGGTGCGTTTGAATAAAATTACAAATAATTAAAATCTTTTGAAAAAAAGAAACCCTGTACAAACCTTAAAAACAAAAATGCTATTTTATGGTTAATAAAGCCAGAATATAGGCATTGTTATAATGCTATATAATCATGTATGTAATTATCACATAAATAATATATAATCATCCTAATAAACCATGTAATTTCAACCATTCTTTCCCTTGAAGCTTCTCTATTTATAGGCTTGATGTGGTTGGGGGGGTAGATTAGAGGGGTTGAGGATTAAGCACAGTGGTGCCTCGGAAGGCCCTGCGTGGTGCACTAATTTAAAAGACTGCATCTCAACTGAATGTGGAAAGCCAGCCTCGGATCAGCAGAGTCCTTCAGGGAATTATTTGGGCTTCATGAGCTGGTTCTTCTCCATCCTTCATCCGATCTTCCCTGCTTCCTACTTGGGTCCTTGTGCCTGATGCCTCCCCTCCAACCTACCTGCCCTCCAAACTCACACAAGAAGCACCTTCCTTTTTTCTGCCTTTCTATGGGCAACAAATGTCCCTGGAGACCCACTGATTCCCCCGTGCCCATGTCCACCAAGCCCCATCTCAGTGCCAATCCCTGTGAGGTAGGTGGTGTCTTAGTTACATTTCCTGTTGCTGAGACAAAATACCCAAAACCTACAAGTTAAAGGAGGAAAGGTTTATTTAGCTCACACTTTATGGAGGTTTCAGTCCATAGTCAGCTGGGTCCAAGGCAGGATGGTATGGGAGAAGGCAAGGCAGATGAGAAACAGTCCATGGTGTGGTGGGCAGCAAGAAATAGTGAGCCTGCTTTTCCCTTTTGTCACACCTATCTACACCGTAAGACTTTTGGGTGGTGCCACCCACGCCCTGTGTGGGGTTTCTGTTTTCAGTAAATCCTTTCAGCCACACCCAGAGCTATGTGCATTCCAATCTGTGGACTAATTTAGTACCACACACCCTTAACCCCAGTATCACATGTCCAGATCCAGAAAGCTCCAAAAAGCCTCACTTATGAGCACATGAGGCTTTGTGGGGAAGATCTAGCTACAAGCTACAGGTGGACACATAATCCTGTAACTGCCCATCAGTTATCCATTGTCTATGGAGTCAGTTTTGCTCCATTTAGCTGCATCTCTTCAAAGGCAGGGGGGACCCTTCTGCCTCTCACTCCTCTACCCCAGACTATCTCTGGCTAGAAAGGACCGGGTGGGCTGAACAAGGCTGTGGAGGTCATCTTGGGAAAGCAGCGAATGTATCACAAAAAGCCACAAGTTCCTTGGGCAATGGTTGTCACAATGACCATGTGCCAAAATGGAATTCTCTGTAGGGCTGGTAAAGTACTGCTTTCTCTACCTTCCTTTCCCCTACCTCCACCTCCATTCTGGGGGTTTATGGCCTGA
Organism: Hydrochoerus hydrochaeris; assembly: GCA_004027455.1. Taxonomy (NCBI): domain Eukaryota; kingdom Metazoa; phylum Chordata; class Mammalia; order Rodentia; family Hydrochaeridae; genus Hydrochoerus; species Hydrochoerus hydrochaeris. The sequence continues at coordinate 29,093 of PVLA01011571.1, read as the reverse complement.
CCATTTGAATTATTAACCAGTTTCTAAGCAAGGCTGAAAGGGGATCACATTTTGAGAACCACTGGTTTAGAGAAAAGAAAACGTAAGAGCATAGTTTCAAGACTGTGGTGTTTCTAACATGAAAATAATAGTTCTCTCACACGGATGTAAAGCACTTTGCTGTTTACAGGGTGCTTGTCAAATGCTGTTTACAACATTCTCATCTAATTATAGAGTTAAAGAGAGGTTGAAAGGCTTGCTCAGAGGCCCGAGCTGACAGGCAGAAGGGCTGGGGTTGGAGCCCGGGCCCCTTTCCATGGTCGCCCTGTGCCTCCCTGTGCCAGTCTGCTGCGTCTTCTTTCTCTGTGGATGAGCCTTGTCCTGCTGGCAGAATTTTCAGAGAGCTCTTCATCCAGTGATGCAGGCAATGGAACAAAATGTTCAGTAGCTTCCAGGAGGGTTGATTGCTCCATGGGTGCTGCAGAATCTGTCATCATAGGCTCTTTTCTTTGATCGATAAAGCGCTCTTCTCACACTAGAAAGCAAGCCAGGCAATAATTTGCAAGATAAAGCACCCTTATGTTTGGGTCCATCTTGGAGACTGTTAACAGCTCTGCTGTCAGGAGACACAGGCACATGGGCTGTGCTGTTTCTTACCGGTCCTCATTCGGGGAATCTATATTGTGTGGTCTCTCTGACCTTGGCTTCTAGAAGGTTCAAAGACGCTACTGGAAACACTCGCATGAGTAGAGCAGCAGATTTGTCCTCTAAATCTGCACAGTTTGCATCTAGGTCCAGGAAGTACAAGTTACACAAACCTCCAAGGGCCGTAGGTAATGGCCATGCACTGGGAATACATCAACGTCCCTGTGCAGTTCAAGCTGAACATCCAGGTCTGTCCTCAGATACAAACTCTTTCTTTCCAACTACTGTTGACTGAACTCTGTATTCATTTTTGTAGTAAGATAATCTGTTCCCCACAGTTTTCTCTGTTCTCTTAGCACAGAGACACTATCCTTGCCAAGCTTTTGTCTAGCTGTCCCCCATTCTAGCTCTTTCTATGGTACCCTCCCTCCACTTCCTCATGAAACATTCTGAGATGCCTATGACCCTCCAGGTCACAGTAGCCACCTAATTTCCACATCCTGAAGTGACACTCAGGAATAAGAGGACTGCTGAGCTTGGTTTTATTTCATTCTTCTCTTTTGTCTTATTTGGAAAATACCAGTGCTGAGTGTCTCAGAGACACCTGTATGTTCAACAGTGATTCTCATAATACAGGAAAAACTCTAGTCATCCAATGCTGTGCAAAGAGAGCTTGGGCTGAGAATAATTTGAACCAAACTGTCCATTTGGAGACCTCTGTTTTGGAAGGGATCCGCACACTGATTCTTTAGCATTGATCATATCTAGGAGTCAGAATTGACTCTAATTGTCACTGTTATACTGTCCAATCCTACCTTTTATGATTCAGTTGGATACTGAACTGGCCTGGATGGGATGATGCCTTTTTTAGGCTTTGCTTATGCTTGAGGCTCTGCAGGGAGCTGATGACCCTGTCACAAGATGCAAATGCCTCCAGAACCACTTTACGTAGAGTGGACAATTGATGGCCTTGCGGTGTCCACTGTCCTGCAGAGGGTGAGACTTGGGTTACTTACAGTTCAGTAACTAGCCCTGGTCCTGAGATCTTTGGCCTGAGCACACGTAGGCACCAGGAAAAGGGGTAGTTACAGATCAATGTAGGGGTGCTGAATACACAGACTCTAGGAAAAAACCCAAATCAGAAATGGATTTGTGTTCAGTGTTCCTTGTATATCCTGGTCTGGTTATGAATAATTTAGTCTTCTCTAGGCTGAATAGACTATATTTAGCAAGGCTATTTTGCTTATAATACATCCTATCCTTTTATGAAGAAGCATAAAGCACAACAGAGCTGCTCAGAATTGGGGTGACTTTGCTTTGTGGGTGCCGAGTGCAGAGGCATCTTCACTTGCACATGTGCCTGGAAAGGCCAAGGGGAGATGTTCCAGGGACACAGGGGTCATTATAATTGTGTGTCCTCTGCAGGGGACAGGGCAGGGCTCTTGGCTGGGTCACCTAAGACAGAGGATAGTGGCCAGATCTGAGGAATACTGAGGGTGGGCTGGGCTAATCAGATGCTCAGGCTTTGCTTAGGGACCACGGTGACCCCAGAGAGAGAATATCAGAGGATAAGTGCCCTGGCAGTACTGCCACCCTGTTTGCTCGGTTCTGGCTGGTGCTTCCTTCTGACTGAGCCCCCTGGAAAGTTAGAGTTGAGGGAACCCTGATATGATCCATGCAGACCAGCCTCCTAGGGAAAGAAGAGCAGAGGGGACCTGGAGGTATAACTGGAAGATCCCAAAGTACCTTGTAAACACCTCCTACATAGGCATGGCCAGAATCTGCACCCTATGGTAAGTTGTATTGCATTGTCTCTAGAAGACTTTTGTTAATTCACAAATACCAGCTTTGAGCAAGTGACATGCTTACCCATTAGGTCCAACCAATTGGCCAGATACCACTGGTGCAGGGATGGAACTCAGGACAGGTATGTTGTATGAGCAGGGTGACAGTGTGTAACAGGCCTGGCTGAAGTGGTTTGGCAGGAAGCAGCCTGCTCTGGGGCTTTGTGACTGCTTCCTCTGTCCACGTGAGCAGTGGGGCGAGCAGGAGGCTGTGGATATGGGAGAGGGAATCGCTGGCCTTCCTGTGGGACATGCTAGAGGCAGATAATCTCACTGCTGATTGCCAGGGGCCTCCGAGGAATGTACTGCCAAGTTGGGTTTTTAGAAGGTAGAACATATTTCCTGTAAATAGCAATGCTAGGAAAACTGATTAGGATTCTCAACAACTCCTCAAAAGTCTATTTAAATGTATGTTAAGTACAAGAGTGTTTGCTAAATTGTTTTCCAGTATTTTCAGTGTGTTTGAAATATATCACATGTAAAAGTAAAATAAGTTTAAAAATCGGTTCAATACATAATCCGTTCCCCTTGTGTCTTGGGAGGAGGGTTGATGGAGATGAGAGAGGACAAGTCAGAGAAGGAGAAGGAGTCCCTTCCACTTGTTTGCTTGGACAAAACCTGGAAGCAGGGCATATAGGCCCTTGCCCCCCACCCCTTCTGCAGTCCCACCCGCTCCCATCCCACCAGCTGCCTGCCCTCATCTGAGTGACAGCTCTGTTCTCTCCCGCTCCCACCCCACCTGCTAGGCAGGACTCTGAGGACAGGGCATTCTTAGTTTGTTGCTTCCAAATTACCACGTGTCTCAGCTTGGGAAGCGGGTAGAAAGTGTTCCTGTCATCCAGCAATGCTCGATAACCCATCTTAAAACTTGGTGGCTTCTCACAGCTACTGTTTGACTTCCTCATGCTTCTGTGTGTTGGGAGTTTGGTGATGGCAACATGGCGTAGTGGCCTGCTTGTGTGTGCTCCCTGGTACCCGGTTCTGACTGCGAAGTCTCATGTGGCCAGGGCCTGGCAGGGCCTGTGTGTGTGTGGGGCTCCGGCTCAGTTACCAGCCACGTTCTCTGTTCTCTGCCACGTGGCCTCTTCTCTGCGCTGTCCTAAGCCCACTTGTGGGATGCTTTCTCAGAGCACTTTTATGACATGGTCCTGCCTTCCCCACAGGAAGGGGAGGTGCTGCTCCCCTAAGGTAAGACCAGTAACCGCAGAGCCACTCTGCCACGTGCCATGTTGATCATGGCAAGTCCCATGGCCCAGGAGAAGGGAAAGAGGTGTCGCCTTCTGAGGAAAGTGGCATGTGTGTCACGATGTGGGAAGGAATCGGTGATGACCATCTTTGGAAACTGTCTTTCCTGCATAGGAGTCGGGCTGACTTCAGTCTGCATGGAGGTATATGGTTACTCTTAGTGTTGAAAGTCTGCAAATTCTTTGACATCCCTCCCACAGAGAGCTGACCCCAACCCCCTGAGTTCAGGTGGCTGTGTGGCTGCTGAGCTAAGATCATGCAGTGATTTTAAGTCTGGGTCACAAGGATCACACCAGTTTTGCATGGTTCTCCTGGGCTGTGTGCTCTGAGGGAAGCCAGGTACCATGTAGCCGCCAGCAGTCACCTCCCTGGGGACACAGCTGAGCTCCTGGCCCATCCCAATAGCCACCTTAGATGTCCAGTCCCTTTGAGCCCTCACGTGACATAGGCCCAGCTAACATCTTCTTACAACTGTATGGAAAACTCCAAGTAAGGACTCTATAGCCCGCCATTCCTAGATTCCCGACTACAAGATGGTGACTAAAATAAAATCAGGTTTTGAGGGGTATGTTGTGCAGCAATATTATGGAGCACTTACAAACCCTGGAAGGCATTTCCTATTTGAAGTATCAAAATTCAGCTATGAGTAAAAGTCTGGGTAACGGGGGAATGGCATTTGGGGAAGGGTGGGGCGTAAGCGCTCTGATTTTCTGTAAGAGTTTGCTTCTCTGTGTGGCTCCTGCATTTCATGCTCTTCCCTATCTCCAATCATGAACCAGCAGACAAAAACGCAAGTTGCCTAACTCTGAAATCAATGCCCTCATCTGAAAACAAGCATATAAATAACCTCTGATGTCCTCTGAGACTAGGTGAGGTGACACTCAAGAAATCACCTAACGCATTGCCTCATACCGAAGTGCCCAACCATTTGCTGAATGTGAATTTGAGAACATGCTCATTCGATGCATGTTTACTGAGCCACTGCTTTGTGAAATCCAATGTTAGGGAGTTTGTAGGACCAGAGCCTGCCTTTACTTCTTGATTGTTTTATATCCAGTTAAAGTATGTGCAACGTCTCATTCAACGTGAGGCTGAGGACCAGGGCAAGTAGTCATGGCTTGGGGATTAAAAGTTGGGCAGTGGCTTTCACTCTTGATTGGTAGCTTTCTCTGCCACCTATTGCATGTTTTGCAAGAAGCACAGGGCCCAGAAGGGCCCCGGGGCTCAGGGATAAGAGGGCAGAAAGCTGGGCCCCAAATGCCAGGGTTTTCACTTATTAGCTAATTAATCATGGGCAAGTTATTTACCCTCTTGAGCCACGGCCTCTTCTTCAGGAAAATGGTGGAGATAATGGTCACTGGTCTTCCCTGATTGCTGTGTGTCGGGAGCATTGTAATATTTAGTCTAGGTCAGCTCTGCTCCGAGGATAATGATGACATTGTTATGTGGTCATTGTCGTAAGACTTGCCCTTGAAAATTCAGCACACGCATATTTTGTAAGTTCTGGAGTTGGACTGTTCAGGATTTGAACAGGGGCTGTGCGGGGAGCTGGGGGCACAGGAACCTTGTCCTGCAGACAGAAGGGGGTTTTTAGGACTGGAGAATGGCAGGATCAAGCTACTCCTTCCCTTCTGCTCACCCTACCCTTAAAATTTTCTAGTTTCCTCTTCTCTCCCCTGCCTTTAAAATGATGGCAGTAAGTTCAAGTCGTGCAAATCAAAGCAATAGTTTGGGAGCAGGAGAATAAATGTGCTTAGCAGACCCAGGAAGTCTCCAGGGGGTTGGAACTGATTAATCAGAGTGTGACACAAAAAATGATTTTTTTTTCTGCGTGTGGTGAACGATGAGAATGAATTTGAGAGTTGGAAGTACCTCTTCACCCAACTGCCTAAACCCATGGGTTTTTCTCCACAAGGAAATCAAGTCATGGAGGACAGGCACGGCCTGGGCCACCTTCTGGGAGCCTCTTCCTGAAGGGTTTGGTGGTGGGGTGACCAAGTTGTTTAATTTGGAGAGGAGACCTCTTGTCCTGGGAGACGCTGGGGCCTTGGGAAACTGTGCGGATGAAGGGTTTGATGCTTCCTGTGGAGATTGCTGAGATGTGAGGAAGACTCCCTTACGTGGGTGCTGTGTGAGCTCACACAGCCTTTTGTCACGTGAGCTGGGTTCCTGATGCTGAATCTTAGCAGAACTTAACAGGCTCAAAAATTGCTTCCGGTCTGGAGCGCCCTGGCTGCAGGGCAGTGCAGGCGAGAGGGTGCTGTGTGGGTGAGGAACTCCAGAGTTTTGTTTTGTAAATCCTCGTTGCTTGGCTGTGGGAACCTGACCCTGGTGAACTGAAGTCCCTGTGGGGGAATGAAGTTACCATTCATGGAATTTTGGTTTACATGCCAAATGGCCCCCCAAAGTCTCATGCCTTCCGAGGTGTCTCATGTCTTTTGCAGGATGACAGGATCAGGGTGTCACTATACCAGTCAGTGAATTAACCCGCTGATGGGTTCACGGCTGAGTGTGTTAGGAGTGTGAGCCTCAGGGTGGTCACGGGGAATGTGGCCTGGAAGGGTATGCTCTTGTCCCCAGCTCCTCCTCCTCTTTTGGCTCTCTGGGTGCCATGGATTGAGCAGCTTTCCTTTGTCGTGTCCTCCTGCCAGCCGACTGTGCCCTGAAACCATGAGCCCGGGAAACCTCTCCTCTGTAAGTGGCAGGTACCTGCTATTCTGTCCCAGAAATGGGAAAGTGACTAGTAAACATGGCCCAGCTGCTTATCTACTACTGATCTGAAAAGCCACAATTCCAAATTCACTGTTGACCTGTCCTTCATCGTGAAGTTCAAGATTCATTTGCATGAGTGAGGGTAAACTGAGCTGCCCGTCTATATGATCCTTTGGTCTATATTAGAAAAGAGTGTCCTTGCATGACAAGCTAGGTCTATATTTTCACTTTCTAAGCACTGCCTGGTCAGGGACAGTGTATAGCGCCCAGCTCACACAGATGTGGCAACCCTGTAAAAGGGGAAAATACATGTTAATCAACTGAATCAGCACTTTAGAAGAGTTTGTGGGCCTCGTGTCTGGATTCCTGGGTTCTTTGGATCCTGAGATCAATTTCCTGTCTGTCTTGAGCAGTGATTCTTAAACCCGAGCATGTATCAAAGTCATCTAGCGGGGTCACGGAAATAGACATTGACAGCACCCAGCCGCGGAGTTTCTGATTTGGTGGATCTGAGAAGGGGGAGCAGGAACTTGGATCCTATGTTCCAAAACAGTGCTCACGCTTTCTGTCTGGGAGTCACATTTGAAAAACTTTTCTCTGGAAACTGAAATCTGAACCCAGCATGTTCTCCGTCTGGTCCTGAGCTACTTCTCTCAATCGTCAAAACTAATAGCGCTTTTACATTTAGTGGTGCAGGTTGGTCTCAAGTACACAGTTCAGTTTCATTGGAACCTTTTGGGAAGATCTTTCCCCAGTGATGCCCCTATTCCGGGAGCCCAGCAAGGAGCTTGAGATGTCCACAGCATCTCAACAACACAGAGCAGGGTGGAACCAGATCTGCTTCCCCGAGCTCGCCAGGTCCTTTGTGTGTCCTCTCCTAGTTATTGCATCGTGGACTAAACTATCTCTTGCTTGATTTTAGTTGAGAGATTTATGGTTTTATAGTCTGCAGAAAATAGGCTCTGCTATTTTTTGTGAAAATGTAGAAAAACAAAACACAAGACACAGTGTGTTAGGAAATTGTGAACTGCAAATTGGTACCTAGACACGCACGCACAACCCTACAAATACACACATGAAACAGGCTTATTTTTCGCCCTCTCTGAGTCAGGCTGAATCAATAGTGGACTGTCTGGGCAGTGACTGTGGAGCCACTGAAGTCTGGACTCACTGGAATTTGGTTCCCATCATTGTAATGGCTCCTTTGGGTCATCAAGGAGTGACACCGGGGCATTTGCTTTTGTAGCTGTTGGGTTTCAGTCTCCTTGGAGGCCCTGGGCATGGTTTGACTTGATTTCAGATGCAGATAGTTTCCCACTGGCCCTCCCAGGACCACAGACCTTTTTTAAAAGGTTGACCACCAAGCCACTACATCTCGTTAGCGGCAGCAGTTATTTTACCTGTGAAAATAACTGTCCTTTTTAGTTTCTCAATTTGTCACCTGTGCAGTGATTTATTGCCTTCCAAATCTGCAGTAATTGTATAATGATGCCAAAATAATGACACGCCATTCTGGTAAGCTTTATTACCTGCAGCATCTTGCATTCAAACATGCACTATAGGATTACAGAGCACACCCACAGGGCTGCCAGCCAGCAGGAAAAAGCAGCTCTCGGGCCTGAGCAAAGGAAGGAGAAAAAAGAAATGGGATTCGAGCCTCCCGAATGGAAACTCACAAGAACTGAGTTGATTCCATCTTGGGTTCGCAGGTGAACTGGAACTCCCCACATATTTTAATCCCCCTAAGCTATATTTCCTTAGCTATTTAAAACTGGAATACAGAGTTAGCTCTTCAAAAGTCTTTGATGAAATATTTGTTCCAAATAATATCTACAAAGACAGTGTTGTTGAACTCCCATTTTTATCTTTAACCTGCCTCTTCAGAGACTCCCCCCCTTTTTTATTAAATGACTAAAGTTTCAGGGATCACAGGGGTTCAGACAAACCTTCCACTCAACACAGGGGCAAGGCATGCGCATCTCCTCGTGGTAGGGTGTAAATGACTGGAGGTGATGTTACAAAGTAATTTTCAGATTTGCCTGTTGTTCTGGAAAACTATATGAAGTTACAAAGCCCTTCATGTGGAACTGAAAGACAAAACTGTAGTCAAGTAAGTCTGACAAGAGTGCCTTCCAGTCACCAGAGCTTGCTGATTTGGGTCTGGAACTGTGGGAAAGGACTCCTGTTATTTCCCTGAACCAAAAAGAGATAAAGTCTCTTGCGTAGGTCATAGAGGTGAAGTTAATGGACATGAATCCAGAACTTTCTCTCTTCTCCTTCTCGGTGACTGGCCAATGATGACGGCTTTGATGAATGACTATCTTAGGACTGCACCAGCAACTGTGGGCCAGACCTGTGCCCTGGATGGGGCCTTGGCTTCTAGGTGTACCAGTGTGCTGGCGCTGCCAGTGCTAGCAGTGTCCACATCTCTCCACTCCTCTCGTGGGCACAGGCTCACTGTCAGGCTGCATTTTCCCACTGCTTTTGTAGTTAAAGGGGACCAGGTGACTTATTCTGGTCAATGGAGTCTCAGTGTGTCCAGAGCAGCTGTATCATCTCCCCAGAACTATGCTCCCTTCTCCTCCTCCTTTCTATCTCTGCCAATAGAGGATGCCAGTGCAATTCCAAAATACAAAGGGAAGCAGCCTTTGAGGATTGTGTCACAACTTGGAAGAGAGACTCTCATGACTCCACCGGATTGGGATGTGAATGAGAAATCCCTTTATGTCAACCCACATGGTCTCAGTTAATTCATTAGCACAGCTGACTTCTGATTCCTTTGTCCTGCGTATCCATTTCAGAGGTTAGTCCTAGGCCCACAGCTATGTCTTAGGCTCCTGAAATCTGGTCAGGGTCCTTCTGATTGGCCAGTGCTTTATTTCCCTTTTCCGAGTTTTCAGAATTGGAAACCATTCCAATGTGAGAGTCAAATGCTCAACCTTCCAACTCTGGAGAGGTCCAGAACCACATGTTGCAAGGAAGATCAGAGTCTCAGGGCGAGGGCTAGGAAAAGGTAATTGAGGCATGCTTATTGACACTTGGGGCCCAGCCACTCGTGCTTTTTTGAGGAGTGCCCTGTTCGTTTTAAGGATCTCTCCAGGCCAGATGCCAGTAGTGAATGTCCAGGCCTAATTTTGACAATTAGAAATGTCTCAGGACATTGATAAGTGTCCCATGGAGGGCAAAGTCGCTGACAGTCAGGAACCACTGAACTGGAGAAAAGCTTGTGATACCAGAAACGTGAGTTTTGCTCTTCCCTGTAGCCAGAGGGATGCTTTTCTGCCCCGTTTCCCTCCTTCTTTTCATGTCCTGAATGGTCCTGCCTACTCACACTGCACAGAAGACCAAAGCTGTCTCGGCAGCATCAAGGCTCTCCATGGATGAGCTTCACCTCTCCTCTCATGGTAATGTTCTACAGTGCAGAGCAGATCACTTCAAAACCTAGTGTCTTTAAATAACAATAATGCAGTGCAGCTTCTTTGGGTAAGGAATTCAGGAGTGGTTTGCTGGCGGTTCTGGCTCAGCCTGTCTTAGATGGTGGTATCAGGATGTGGCAGTGACTATGATCATCTGGAAGCTTGATGGGGGCTGGAATATTTGTTTCCAGGATGGTCCCCTCACATGACTATTGGCAAGCTTTGCTCCTCCACCTTTTAGCCTTCTTCTTAGGCTACTTTAATGTCCCCACAGCATAACAGCTAATTTCTCAGGAAAGTATGTTGTCTTAGTTACTTTCTCATCACTGGGGCAAAATACCTGACACCCACAATTTAAGGAAGGAGAGATTTATCTTGGCTCACAGTTTCAGTCCATAGTTGGTTTGCTTCAAGGTAGAACAGCATGGCAGAGCAGCATGGTGGAGTAGAGCTGCTCACAGCATGGCAGACAGGAAGCAGAGTGTCAAGGAGGAGCCAGGAAGGGTGATAGACCCTTCTAGGTCACACTCACAGTGACCCACCTCTTCCAACCAGGACCCAGCCCTAATAGCGAGTCAGCTATCAGGCCCCATAAAACAATCACCTTCCATGGTATCACTCTGTGATACCATGAGTCTGAAGGGGGACATCTAGATATAAACCATAACACACATGATTCAAGAAAAAGAGATAAGAGAAGAGAGAAGCATCAGTGTCTGGACAACTTAGTCTCTGAAGTCACATACCATTCATCTGCTTTATTCTACTCATGAGAAGCAAGTAACTTAGTGCAGTGCAAACTCAAGGGAGGAGCAGGTTCCCTCCACCTTGAATGGAGAGGTATCAAAGAATCAGTGGGCATATTTTAAAACCATAATACCCCCAGTATAATGATGTATCTGCTTAAGTACCCTGGTCTGCTCACCAATCCCAGCTACACAAGGCTTATTTCCAGATCTATGCTCCCACTATCCTTGGGTCTCTCTGGACTGTTACCCCCTGGTCCCCTTTGGAAAAAGCATCTGATGAGCTCAGAGTTGTTTCTAACTTTGTAGAGACTCCTAAATATTGCTGGGCTCGTAGCCAAGAGAGTTGTCACACTCATGGCAGGAGTTCAGATCCCTTCAGAGGCACATGGAAGAGATTCTTGATAAAGACTATATAGAGCTGGACACTGAGAAACAGCTGCCACCTGCCTCTGGCAGCATCTGCCCTGGTTGAATTCACAGCTCCTCCTGAGCCCAGGGACCCCTCACCAGCAGTTCTTGGCCCCACATCAGGCACAGAATGGTACAGAAGAGTATGCTCTGGAACCGGGCTTCTTGGATTGGAATCCTAGCTCCAAAACTGTGGCAGGGGTGCCTTGCTGACCACCTGAGTTTTGTGTTTCTCTTTCGTCAGATGCAGTGAGACTGGGAAGTGGCATTGCAGCCAGGCTTGACATTTCTCAGCTCTCGCTTCCATTCAAGTCAGTCCCTGTGATGAGCGATGAGCTCCAGTCCCCAGAAGGCAGATGGAAGCGACGTGTGTTTCTGCTGGGGATGGGCCGGAAATGCTCCTGCGTGACCTTCCAGGGGCCCCTGCCCATCCACTGGTTGGAGGAAGATGCTCAGAGTAGCACCAGAGGCCATGTGGTCAACTGGGTGGACCCTGCCTGTGTCAGCAGGGGCTGGAGTGCCCCTCCTTCAACCAGCAGTGAGACTTCTCCCAAGTGAGATGCAAGTTGCTATTGCCTAGTCTATAAGATTGTAGCATCTCTTTGTTATAGCAGCTAGCATTACTTAATGAATATAATCATCTCACCACTATACAGCTTGGGGGCAGTTACTTAACATTCCTTGCCTTAATTTCTCCATCTATAAACTGAAGATAAAAAATGCCAACCCCTCCCAGAGTCATAATAATGGAGAAATGGGATCAATCCAATCAAGTGGATTCTGGATCATAGGACAAGCTCAATAGTGTTATTTATTCCTTTTCATATTATTATTTATTAGAATAAATAGTGGGGAGGACTTGGGCCCCAAAATAATTTTTTTTTCTGATTTTCAGAGATACTCTGGGGTCCAGTTAGGGCCCAGTGGGAAGCCAATTTGTTATGCAGTTTGGCATTCAGGGAAATCCAGGCAGGCAGGGACTGGGGTTGTACCATCGGCCTTTGGGCTACCTGCTGACGTAGACTTGAGCGTTGCCTGTGGCCATGTGCACAGAGGTCCTTGTTACGTCACCTGATGTCCAGAGCACCGGGTGGATTGCAGCCTCTGTGCGGCGGGTTGGTGTCCGCAGAAGCTGCTGGACAGCTTGGCCTGGTGTCTGCCTTTTCCCATGTGGAGGAATCAGGGTTCTGGTCCTTGCGAAGCTCACTCCTAGAACTGAAGGAGAAAAATCACTTCTATCTCCCTCAATCAACAGTGGTTTCTGCCTTGCTCAGCCTGTTCCTTGCCCGCAGGGCCGTGGAGCTGCTGCTATTGTGTCCCTGCTTGAGCCGGGGATGGTGCTGTGTCTCACTGTCATGTTTCCATCTGGATATGCCCAGCCCTTGGGGGGCACTTGTAGTACCCCAGTAGTGTTCTCAGACTGGGGGAGGCACTTGAGGAGGTGTTTGCTACCTCAACATTTTGGTTACTTCTAAGCAAGTGGGTGATTTACGGAGCTCAGCGGTGGTTGGATCATTAATACAGCGTTTCAGATAAAAGTCCATTTTCACTTCTAGCAAATTCCCAGTGTTACTTTGCTTTTGTGAACAATATCTTAAGGAATGCTGCTGGCAGATCACCTGGGCTGCACCTTTATACCCCTCTTTCCTTGTGCTCCTCCTGATAATTTTGTAGGGGATGCAAGAGGAGATTCTTGGACCAATAAAGATTGAAGCCAGAGGATACCTTGACTCACCTAAGGTCATAGTGGCATGTGGGGGAGCAGTTAGGAGCCCTAGCCCCAAGGTCCAGGGCATAAATCTTCAATGCCTTAGCTGGCTCTGGGCACAGAAGCTCTCTGACCTGATTTGTGCCCCCCCACCCGCTCCTCGCCCTCCGCCCCATCTGATGAGCAGTGTTCACCAGTGGGGAGCTGTGGGTGACCACATGTCAGGCATGAAGGCTTATTTCACCGTGACCTGGGCAGGCTGTCAGGCGATCCATTTTCCTCTGGACTTAACTACTTGAGAAGAAAAGAATATTTCACCGTAAATCCATCGAACTGCCCTCTAAGCAGCCTGTGGGCAGGCATAAGCTCAGGAGGGGTCTTTCCCAGGAAGGCAAAGTCCAAGTCTAGTGGTCTGACATGGACAGCCCCATGCTCGCTGTTGGGCCTAGAACACTGGCCCTGTGCATTGCTCCCCAAGCTGGAGAGAGGCACCTTCTGCATTGCACTCAGCACGGTTGGGGTCAGTGCACACGGGGACTTGCTGATGAAGATGAGTGGCTGGAGAACACAGAGCCACCCCCTGACAACTCAGTGGGGAGAGAGCTGAGACGGCACATGGCATCCTCAGTCTGGACTGAAGGTGGAAGGAGCATGGCTGACGGGCCCTAAGGGTACTTTGCCCAGCTCTCACTGACCTCCCTGGACATCCTGCATATTCTCACACTGAATGAGGCTTTCCCCAAGGTATAGATCTGGACAGCGGCTCCTCACATGAAAGTATTCCGTCGCTTACCCCAAACTACCAAGCTGCCTTCTGACAGTAGACGTGGGTGAGTGTCTGAGCTGCAGGGCAGGTCCCAGAGCCAGTCAGGGGTGCAGCAGAGGGCACTACTGTTGCTCCTCTGCTGGGGACAGAAAGCAGGCATGGAGGGGTGAGTGTGGGTTCTCCCTCAGTCCTTTAGGGTGTAGCACTTGCTGTGGCCAGTTCCTAGGCCTCCAGGAACCACCTGAAGTTTTAGGCATTTGGTGAACTGATTGTATTTTCTCAGTGGGCTCCATTTGGCCACAGTTGGTTTCTCTGTGAAAGCTGGTGACACTGGCAAACATCAGCTGCTCAGCATTTCCCAGCACAGCGTGATGCATCACCCACCCTGCAGGTGCACGACGCGAGCTACCTCCAGACCCGGCTAAGATTTACCCCTGACGCTTCCTGTCCATGACTTCCAGGCAACCTTGCACCTGATCTGGTGACCCAAGTTCTCTCCTTTTCTCTGCTCTGACAGGTGTGTGGCACTCTGCCAAGGTCTGCCCCGTGGGGTGGGAATTCTGTGTTCTCTTGATTAGGGGTGAGGCCGATCAACCTTCAGGTGCTGGCTGAGAATCCTCTGGTGCTGTTGTCAGACTTGTTCGGAGCTGCTCTGACCTCCAGCTTCCTTCGCTCCTCATGTGCTTATTGCCTCCACCCAGCCCCTGTGGCTGATCGCTACCATCTGTCCACTCCTTGTCCTCGCACTCAGGGTGGGCCCTCTGCTTGCCCTGCATACGCTGCCACGGGTCCCATCGGGCTGTGTCACTGAAGGATATTTGTTGCATTTTTGGATGTAATTATTTAAGGGTATAGCTAATCCAAGGGATGGCGCCTAATTTAATACTCTCTTTGGTTCGTTATGTCCTCTTTGGTCCTTGAAGAGTCACAGCATGTGACACTAATTCACCATGAGCCAGGATGGTGGTGGTCCCCTCTCCAAGGGCCGTGTCACCCCTGCTTTTCACAAGGACCCGGGAAGGAGACACTGCGGTGAGCTCCATTTTGCTGAGAAAGAAAAGCAGGCAGCGGTGCCCGGCAGTGAGAAAGGGACTCAGCACAGGTCTCTTGGACATCGAAGTCCATGACCATAATGCCTTTGTCACAGTGTCCCTCCTTATAGGCTCTACTGAGAAGACAGCATCATAGATCAAAGACAGGTGCCGCTGCTGCTGCAGCGTTAGGGACTTGGGAACCTGAGTATCGAGAGCCCGCAGCCACCAACGAGGCTGTGATGTCCACTGATTTCAGAGGTGTTTCCATCAGGGTTGAGATGGACGCCCAGCAGGAGAAATGTTCTCTGGGCACAGTGCTTGCATTTTGTTAGTTTCCTAGTGTCATCGTAACAGAGTGTCACCCACTGTGTGTCTTAATACAGCATGAGCTCATGGGTGTAGGACTCTGGAAGCCAGGAGTCTGATGCTGGGACATTGGTAAGGTTGGCTGCTTCCGAGGGCCGGGAGGGAGGAGCTGGTCTGCACCTCTCCTCGGGTTCTGGCTGTCTGTTGCCATGTTTGCTGTTCCCTGGCTTATAAAACCACTGCTCTAACCTCCCCTTTGTCTCTCTGTGCTTATGTCTGCTCTAAATTTCTTCCTTTTCATGAGGATATCAGTCATACTGGGTTAGGCCCACCCTACTGAGTTCATCTGAAATTGACTGTTACAGAACTGTATTTCCAAATAAGGTCATGTTATGAGATAGTGGGGGTTAGAACTGCAACCTATGAATTTTAGGAAGACATAATTCGACGCCTAGCACATCTGTCACATTAACTGTCAAACTGAAGAAAACTATTTAAAGTTTGGTTTTTTTACATTGATTATTACGAGCATTTTCTGCACTCCAACTTCTGATCAAAATGAGATAGGTGCTTTCTCTTCTATACTGATTCCCATCTCTTATTTATTTATCTATTTATTTATTTGCAGGGACACTAAAGCAAGTCTTCACTTTAACAAGGCCTGCACTGCAGCCCAGGGGGTCAGACTAAAACGGAGAGGTGACCTGGGAATGGCACCTATGAAACAGGTCTGTTTCAGCGAGGGGCAGGTGTGGAAGCTTGCTGTGAGTTCTGGGTATACAAATAAGGGGCCCTGATCCCTCCCTTCCTGAATTTAGACACTCCAGGGGGGCCTCCTCCCTTCTTTTAAAAGGCAACAGCATAACTGGAGCTGCAGGAGTGGGCGGGCGCCATGCTGGCTGCTGCACTCGCGTTGGAGGACAGAATGGCTGTTGGAGAGCCAGGAAGGACACTGACCCGGGTCATCCCAGGCCTTGTTTGTGGGGGGTGGGGGTGGGAAGCATGTTGAGGGGCAACAAATGGAGGCAAGGGGCAAGGGCGTGACAGCCACCAGTCAAGCTACATCCCTTTTCTCAGGCCAGCATGGGAAAAACCAGAAAGCTGGCGATTCTCATCCGCTTCACTTCCCCTCTGAGAGATTTCACCTGCCTTACTGGTGAGGCGAGCTGAAGGTGAAGGTTTGTCTTCCGTAACTGCGTCAAGGCTGCACTGGGTAAGTTGACCCTGCCTAGTGGAGGGGTAAAAAGCTCTTTCCACCTGCTCCAGGGGTACGTGAGGTTCTGGCTCCTCCTCTGGAGACAGTGGTGAAAGCCCAGCTTCATTATCATCAGCTTAAGGTGGAATTTATTTCTCTCGGGAAGATACAAACTCTACGGATGGTTTAAAGACACAGTAGTATAATTGCTTCTAAAGGACACTTGTGGAGCTTCCTTTCTGCCGGTGTTATCACAACTTGACCCTTGCTGACAGCAAGCATCTGATCCTCCCAGTGCTCTGGTCTAGAAACTGCCTCCCAGAGTGCATCTGGCCTTTTTCCCAAGGCCAAACCATTGCCAGTACCTCTCAGAATTTGAGATCTTTCACCACCACCCTTTTCAGGCTGGCCACAATCTGTTGGAGCAGAAACT
The DNA here is from genome assembly GCA_004027455.1 of Hydrochoerus hydrochaeris. Taxonomy (NCBI): domain Eukaryota; kingdom Metazoa; phylum Chordata; class Mammalia; order Rodentia; family Hydrochaeridae; genus Hydrochoerus; species Hydrochoerus hydrochaeris. Next base: position 12,653 of record PVLA01011571.1, on the reverse strand, counting down.
CGCCCTCAGGGATTCCCTCTGTCTTGTATATTAGGGAACTTTCTATGCAGAGACAAAGTGACCCTCAACCCATCCTGGGAATTCATAAATCATTCAATTAATAAATCACCAATAGCTACTTCTAGGCCCTAGGAACCTTTGGATTGGAATTAACCAATTGACAGCCATTTTTCTTTTTATTGTCTTGCAAATAGAACTCACAGTAGATATACTAGGCTTGTAAACATATTCAGCCTAGATACTTCCTGAAAGTGAGTAGCGATCCACCTGCACATCCAGAGTGTGAGCACCTCAAAATCAAACCTTCCTCATCTTCCAATGCCATTTATCCTCTGGCTGCAGGACCTCTTCTGCACCAAAGCTCCAAACTTGGAGGCAGAGTGAGTGTGAGGAGGGAAGAGTGTGTGACTCCGTCCTCTAGGCTTGTGGGGTGTTAGGAGTCCAAGCTGAATTGGCCTTTGAGACAAGCTGGAGTTCATGAGTAGACAACTGTGACTCATGGGTTGAGAGCTGTACGTGTAGAGCAATGCATAATATTTTCTCCCAGGAGACATCTCTCATCAAAAGCAGCAACTTCAGTTTGGAACAAGCCTTTATTTCCTGTCCTGATTGATGGCAGCAGGAGAGAATCTTAGCCTTATCCTGATGGCAGGAGTTATAACTGGATTATGTGAACCCACACCCCATGATTGTGTGCTTATATACAAGGGCATTGTACAAAATGCCCTTGCAAAGAGCTCCCCTTTGCAAAGAGCTCACCAGTTGACGAGCTGGGAATTTTCCATGGTTGTGAAAGGGAGCTCTTCTTTCCCACAGCATCCGTTTACACCCAGTTTATGGCTGACCCACTACTTTTTCTAACTCAAGACAGAGGCACTGAGCTGCACAAGACTGCAAATACCTTTGCCCTTGAACAGTTAGCGGTCAATCCCGCAGCTTGCTCCTGCTCTGCATGTACCTCCCCTCAAGCCTCACCCTTCCTGCAGTGGGTTACCCAGAGCCCTTGGCAGTAGCAGCTGCCACTCCCTTCCAAGGAGCTGCTCTCCTCCTCACCGACGGTCCACCAAAAGCCATGGTGGAGACCCAACAACGTAACAGGTGACTGAATAGTGTGAACACACTGCTCAGATCCAACGCTACTGATTTAATGCTATCCCAGATGTCCGGAGCCACCCCTAGCATGATAGTCTGGTAACAATGCAGATGCCAGAGGGAAATATAGTCAGACTGCTGAAATCACTGACAAGACCACCGTGAAGAGAAGAATGTCCCATGGGAGTAGAGAGGGATCATAGATTGATCTGGCAGATTCCAGGGAGAGGTGGTTCGATACAGCTGAGGGAATCTTTATACCCTTGGGACCCAGGCCCCAACACTCTCAATCAGAGCCCTGGAGACACTGCTCCAGAAGTTGGCCCAGTGTCATAACCATACATTTCCTGGCTCCATTGTTTGGACTGCTTTTGGAGTGTAAGCTATAGCCGACGTCACCACACACGCACACAAATTTCCTTTCATAAGCTTCATCCCTTGCAAACCTTCTGCAACTGACTTTAACTTCCTGGCAAAATCTTACCATTCAATTTTTTTTCTGATCCGCACACATTTTCCCTTTGTATCTATCTGTCTTTACAGCTCATGCCTTTCCTCCCTGAATCTGTACTGTTCGTGACTTTCTGTAGTTTTCTTTCTCATTAAACAGAAGGCCTTTCCTTCCCTATCATACACATAGTAACATCCACCCCAATACCTTGCGTACTCAGGAGTTGCAACTTGTCTGGTCCCTAATTAACTCTAGTTGGTCAAGCTGAGGGTTGCCTTATCTCCAGACCACACTACTGCTGGTGTCTACCAGGGACAGTGGTGTCTGCCACTTCTGGCCACTGCCTTCTGATGCCAGCTTGTGCCAGACACCGTAGACCAACTCTACCGTGTGCTGGTCTCTGCCCTTGTCTTTGATGGCTGTTGGTCTCTGGAGCTCTTTGCTGTTAACTGCTCTGGATGTTTATTGCTCCTTTGCTTGGAGGTGGTGAGGGAGGGATGACTGCTCTGACCACACTACTCAGGACCTGAAAAAAAGGAAACAGATTTACAGGAGTTTTGCAGCCCACACTACCCAAGAAACAAATCACAAGCAAGTCTACAGGAACACCAAAGTGAGTGTTGAATTTAACAGGGCTTGTGGAAGGAGGGAGCCCCCTAGACTAAAACTGCTGATTCTCATCTTCCATCAGTGCAAAGCTGCTCTGTAGTCACCCCGGTCTGGACTCCTAAGACAGGGCTTTCTCAGGCCTGTCCCTAAGGTGGGAGGAGTTTTTCCTTCCACAGAGATCTGAGCTCTGTCCCCTGTCCCCTCCAACCCGGAAATAGTGCTTTCTTGTCCAGTGGGCTTTATTTTGATTCTACTTTTCTTTTATATTTTCTAATTTTTATTAATGCGTTCATGGGGGCATGGTGCACATGCAAAGAAGATCTCAATTCTTTTTTTCCTTTATCCTCCACCCTTTTTTTTCAGCATCAACTTCTTACAAATTCTTATAAAATTAACTATCATATATATGGATTAACAGCCAGACTAATAAGCTGAAAACATATAAAACCCATCCAGTAAGACAATTATACTAAATCAAGGTGCATTTTTAAATACATTGTTCATGCTGGATTACAAATAACTTTAGCTCTATGTTTTCCTCTTGTCTGTCTTTTATTTTGCACATTTTTAATAGTGGAACCATGCAGTATTAAGATTAAATGTCTGATTTACTTTGCTTAAAATTAGGGTCTCAAGGTGCATCCATTTCTCTATAAATGACTCAAGATTATCCTTCTTTATGACAGAGTACTATTCCCTTATGTATAAATACCACTTTCTTTATCCATTCGTCTGTTGGTGGATGCATAGGCTGTTTCATTATGAATTGTGCTAATAGAAACATGAATAAGCCTGTATCACCCTGGCGTGATGTCATGAACTCTTTTAGGAAGATAGCGAGTAGGGATATACCTGGTTCAAACTGAATTTCTATTTTTAGTTTTTGAGGAGTCAGCATGCTAATTTCCAAAGTGCTTGTATTAGTTTACACGCCCACCAACCATGGAGAAGAGTTCCTTTTCCCCCACAGTCTCTCCAGCATTTGTTCTTGGTTGATTTTTAAATAATAACTGTTCTTTCTGGAGTGAGATGGAATCGCAGTGTTGTTTTAGTTTACATTTCTCAGATGGCCAGCAATGTTAGACATTTTTTCAAGTATTTACTGGCCATTTGTACTTCTTTATCTGAGACGTATCTATTCATTTCAGATGTCTGTTTTTTGTTGGTTTTTTTAATTTGTGGGGGCCTAATTTTTTTGAGTTCTTTATATGTTCTAGATGTTAGTCCTTTGTCTGAGGAGTAGCTGGTCAAATTTATTTCCCACTCTGTAGTTTGCGTCTTCACTCTGTTGTGGTTTCCTTTGCTGTGCAGAAGCCTTTTAATTTGACGTGATCCCATTTCTTCATTCTTGGTATTATTTCTTGTTCAGCTGGAACACTCTTCAGAAAGTCTTTGCCTACATCTATATCTCCATGAGATTTGCCTATTTTGTCTTCCATCCGATTAAGTGTTTCTATTTTAAATGTAGATCTTTGATCCATTCTGAGTTGAGTTTAGTTTAGCGCATGGTGAGAGGTATAGATCTGGGTTCAATCTTTGGCACATGGGTAGCCAGCTTTCTGAGCACCATTGTTAAAGTAGCTATCTTTCCTCCAACAAAAATATTTGCCTTTGACAAAGGTAAGGTAGCTGAGTTTGCCTGAAGTTATCCCTGCATCCTCTATTTTTCCAACTGACCCACGTTTGTTTTTTCTCTCCCAATATTATGCTGTTTTTATCACTATAGCTTTATAGTATAACTTGATGTCCCCTGCCTTGCCCTTTTTCCCCAGAATTGTTTTTGCTATTCTAGACCTGTTGCATATGAATTTTAGGATTGCTTTCTCTAATTTTGCAAGAACTGTTATTGATATTTTGATTAGACTTGCATTAAATTTGTATAACAGTTTGGAAGAATGGCCATTGGATTATATTGGTTCTGCCAGTCCAGTAACAGGGGAAGTCTTTTTGTTTTATGATATCCCCTTTAATCTTTTTTTTTTCAGAGTACTATAGTTTTCATTGTAGAGATCTTTACTTCCATGGTTAGTTCAGCCCCTAAGCATTTTATTTTCTTGATGCTATTGTGAAAGCCATTGTTCCCTAATTTCTTCCTCAATGAGTTTGTTTTTGATGTATGGGAACTCTACTGAGTTTTGAGTGTTGACTTTGCATCCTGCTACACTTCCAAATTTGATTATTAATTCTAGAAGTCTTGGTGGAACTTTTGGGGTCTTCTATGTAAAGCATCATGTAATCTGCAAATAATGATAATTTAATTTCTTCTTTTCTTATCCACAACCTTTTTATTTCTTTTCTTGTCTAATTTCTGTTGCTAATGTTTTGAGAACTATATTGAACAGGAGTGACGGTAGCAAACACGTTTGTCTTGTTCCTGATTTTAGAGGGGGAGTGTTTCAGCTTCTCTCCATTTAGTATGCTGTTGGTCTTTGGTTTACCATCAATGACTTTTATCAGATTGAGATGAAGACCTTCTATACTTATTTTCTTTATCACAGATGGATGTTGAATTTTTCTGTGTCTGTTGAGATGAATGTGTGATTTTTGTCCTTGCTTCTGTTTATGTGGTGTACTGTATTTATTGATTTGCATATGTTGAAGTATCCCTGCATCCCTGGAATGAACCATACTTAGTAATGGTGCATGATCTTTTCGATGATCAGCTGCATTCTGTTTGCCATTGTCTTATTGATTGCATCTGTGTTCTTTAAAGACTCTGGTCTGCAGCTTTCTCTTTTGGTTGGATCATTTTCTGGTTTTGAAATCAGGGTAATGCTTGCATCCAGGAATGACTTTGGGAGTACTACTCCCTTTCAACTTCATCACAGAGTTTGAAGAGTATTGGTGTTAGAGCTTCTCTAACAATTTTTGTAGAATTTGGCAGTGAATGCACCAGGACCTGGGCTTTTATTAATTGGTAGATTTTTAAAATTATTCTTCCTTTGATTTAATTGACAGATAGTGGATTATTCAGGATTTTTATATCTTCTCGGTTCAGATTTGGTAGTACATGTGTATTTATCCATTTATTCTGAATTTTCCATTTTTAAAAAAGAGTATAGGTTCTCAAAGTAGTTATTAATGATCTGGAGTTTGGCAGGATATGCTATGATTTTACCTGTTAAATTTCTAATTGCATGGATTTGGGCCTCTTATTTTGGTAAGATTGTGTGTTATTTTTCTTGTTGCCAACACATGACCCCCAAAGTTAAAGGGGGAAAAGTTTATTTAGCTCATGGTTTGTAGAGGCTACAGTCCATATCAGCTGGCTCTAGGGTGGGGTGACATGGCAGAAGGGCAGCAGTTCACTGCAGTGGAACTCAGCAGAAGCTACCAGAGAGAAGAGGGAAATGAGTCTCTCTTTGCCTCTTTTGTCTTATCCAGACTGCTGGGATTGGGGCAGTGCCAGTCTAATCAGCAGACTGATCATCCAGCAATCACCCAACGTTACTCTCAGCACCTTTAATCCCAGCCTTGAACCATGAATCAGTCACAAATTCTAAATTCAGCTGCCTCTGAAAAAGCCCTGTTTAAAACTGCATGAGGCTTTGAGGGGACATCTAGACACTAACCATAACAGATTGGCTAAGGGTTGTTCAGTCCTTCAAAGAACCATAAAGTCTGGTGTGTTGTATTGCCATCATTTGATTGTGGGAACTTGTGCAATTTCTTTTTCAATTTCATCTGTGATTCTGGGACTCATTGATTATTCAAGAGGTTATTATTTAATTTCCATGTGTTCGCATAGTTTCTGTGGTGTCTTTGCCATTGATTTCTAGTTTCATTGCACTATGATTTGATAATAAGCATGGGATAATTTCAGTTGTTTTGCATTTACTGAAGCATGCTTTATGGGCTTGTATGCAGTCTAGATTTAAAAAGTTCCATGTACTGCTGAGAAGAATGGATATTCTCTTGTTTTTGGCTGGGACATTGTGCAGATATCTGCTAAGTCCATTTATTTGAAGTTTTGGTTCAACTCTGATATTTCTTTGTTATTTTGGTGGGGGGGTTCTAGTTGTTCTGTCCAATTGTGACAGTGAGATATTGAGGTCTGCATTACAATAGCATTGGTGATTGGTCATGTTCATTAGTGTTTGTTTTATGAAGTTGAGTGTACCAGTATTTGGTGCCCATATACTTAAAACTGTTAATGCTTCCTGTTTAACTGTTCCCTTAACCAATATGTAGTGACCTTCTTTGTCTCTTCTAATCAGTCTTGATTTGAAACCCACTTTACCTGAAATTAAGACAGCTGCAACTGTTTTTCTGGGTTCGCATGGCATGGAATATTATTTTCCATCCTTTGGTTTTTAAGTCTGTGAGTCTTTTTGTGAATTGGATGTGTTTCTTGTATATTACACATTGTTGGGTTTTGTTTCTTGATCTATTCTGCCAGCCTGTGTCTTTTGATTGGGGAATCAGACCATTTGCACTGAGAGTTGTTACTGAGAGATATTGATTTATTTCTGTCATTGCATTATTTTCCTGTTACAGATTTTCTTATTTTTATCTTTTCTTAGCTGCTCATGCCAGCAAGTATATTCATTCTTTTTGATTGATTAGGTTGTTGGATTCATTGTCTCTCTCTAAGATATCTTTAACAATTTTTGTAATTCTGATTTGGTGGTCATGAATTTTTTTAAGGTGCTCCTTGTCATGAAATTGCCTTATTCTTTATCAATTTTGAAGGAAATTTGCAGGATACTTAAGTCGTGTTGGAAGTTGTTACCTTTTAGGGCTTGAAAAGTTTTGCACCAAGCCCTCCTACCCTTTAAGGTTTGGGTAGAGAAGTCTGCTCTAATTCTGTTGGGCTTACTTTGTGATTCATTGCCTTTGTTTAACAGTTTTTAAGATTTTTGTCTCTGTGATGAACTTCCTGGTACTTTGGGTGTAATGTGGAGTGGTAAGATTGTCTTTTGGTCATGGCTATTTAGGGTTCTTTACACTTCACTTACCTATATGTTTATTGCTTTTACTATGTTTGGGAGGTTTTCTAACATTTCTGTGAATATTTTTTTTTATGCCATTTGTGTTGTTTTCTGACTGTTTTACTTGCTTCAGTTACTCTTAGATTAGTCTTCTTTGTATCATCCAGCAGCTGTAGGACACATTTATCATGTTCTCTTGGTGTTTTCAAAGTTTCTTTGAAGGTATTATTGTCTACTAATTGTGAAATTCTGCACACACATAGTTGATTCTGCTGCCCATACTTTCAATATGGTTTTGAATTTCTGATTAAAACCTTTTCATACACTTTAATTTTTTGGTAATCTGGTCATTCAGGTTTTGAATCTGTTATAGGCAGCTAAATTAGATAGATATATTATAGGCAGGGGGACAGGGCTGGGCCCTCAAAGGAGCCAGTGCAGAGGGCCAGGTATCTGGCAGCTGTGGGGGACCCAGACACCTCCACTGTGGGCCTCAAATCAAAAGATAAAACAAATGCACCCACATCCTAAGGATAAACATCCGGGATTGATATTCTAAATAGGCATCAGATCACCCTGAGGAAGCTAGAGGCCACTAATCCAACCCCCTACAGGCAAAGGCCCTGTTCCTGCTGGCTACATGACTCTCACTTCCCTATTGAATCCCTATTTAGTCAGTCTTACCTGAGCAATTACACTCGTAATCTTATTGGTTGACCATAGTTCCGTCCTGCCTCATCCCTGCCTGCCTTGTGAGTTCCCATTTCCCCACCCCTTGGACCCACCTTGTGGTTTTGCTCTATAGAAGTCCCTAGAAAAGGTGAAATCCTCAGCAACCTACTCTGGACACCTTCTGTCTCTCTCAGACAGAAACTTTCTTTTTCTCAACAAATATATTCTGCTGTTAACCTCTGTTGTTTCTAAAATCCATTCTTCAATTTTAGAGAACATGAACTTTACTAGGTGTTGGGCAGCTAGTAGTGCTGGTGGGTGGGGAGTTTCTTCCCCCTATATCATATCGTTTGGCTTAGGTTATCTAGCTTTTTATTAGTGACTTCTGAAAACTCCTGCATCTTTTTTATTATTAACTCTGTTATCTATTTAGTTAAATCTTTTCTGAACTCATGAGTACCTCTTTGATGTGTTAACTCAGAACTCATGAGTACCTCTTTGATGTGTTTTCTGATCTACTGTGCTGTGCTTTTGCTTAGTTCTGGTATATGGCTTATGCTAGTCTGACTTTCAGTACCTTCTGGATTGGTTGGAGAGATTTGGGAGTCTGGAGAGGCATTTTGTTGCCTTATATCACATGTCTCTGTTACTTTGTTTTGTGCTGAGGTTTGTGAATGTTTATTGTCTAAAGACTTTGTTGCTAGTATAGACCACTTTAGTTGCTTTTCAGTGATGCACTGTGGGTATGGCTAACTGTAATCCCTTGCTTTAGCCCCAGGATCTGACCACCTTGGTTTATTTGGGAAGGGAGGGTTGCAGTAGTTAGCCCAGCAACCAAGTTATTTGGAAATGACCCTGGTATTGTTAATGTCAGAAGTCTGGGTGTTGACTTAAAAAGAATATCAACACTTATGTGACCCTGTTAATATCCAGTGAAAAAGTTATGATATTATTATCCATGGCAAGTTAGATATTACCATGTCATAAGAAAGAATCATGTGTCTCCCTCAGTCCTAGAGAAGAAAGCCACAATTATGCTGTCAGTGAAGACAATCTAGGTACGGACTTACAGCTAACACGGAGCAAATGCCACAGCAATATCTCTGCAAATGGTAGAAGAGAATTCAAGAGTAATTGTACAGAGTGAACTATCAAAAGATTAACAGAGCTTTATGGTTCCATTATCAAAGATATAGGGCTTGGGACTGGAATGGGAGGGGAACACTGTGAATCCTTAAACTGTGTGATAGGAGGAGGAGGAGAGAGAAGTAGTTAAAGGATATTATTGAACAGCAGTGGGGGTGTTTATAGAATTAAGTAAAGGTAAGAGACAAAACGACATGAGATAAAAGATGAAAGAAAGGGAAGGAGGAAAAAAAAGAAATTTTAAAGAGTAAAAATAGGAGACAAAAAAACGAAAGGGAAAACATTAAAAGAGATGATAGGTAAAAATAAAGGAAAAGGAGTAAAAGGAAGAGGAAGAAGCAAAGAAGACAGACAAAAGAAAATGCCCCATGCCCCCCAAAATTGGTGAAGATAGGAAGAAAGGAGAGAAAAAGAAAACCCAAACAAAACAGAGCTAAAAACAACATGCACATACAGAGAAAGAGAGAGACAGAGACGGAGACGGAGACGGAGACGGAGACGGAGAGAGATTTCTCTGATCCTACCCATGTGACTTTCTTCCACTGTTTTCAGTTTGGAGCGCTGCCCACTGCCCACATCCCAGTGTCTCTGCCATGCTGGTGGGTGGGGAAGGCAGCCAGACCCCAGTTCCATGCCGGATGCATGCATCGGTAGGATTAAGATGAGGGCATCAATTCCAAGGCTTCCAAATCAGAGCAATTCGGGCTGGGCCTGGCCTCTGGTCATGGGGTGGGGCCTGTGACCCTTAACTGACACCCCTCAGCAGCTCCCTGACCTTGACTCTCTTCTGTGATTGTCTCTCACCCAGTCACCACGGTCAGTGTGGGCACATAACACGGGGAGCCCTGAACTGAAACCAACCCAGGGCTGCATTGCATCCTGGGCTCTGCCACCCTCCCTTCCCCAGACAGTGTCTGACTGAGCATCTTCTCCAGGGACGCGGTGGACACTTGGACGAGAGTCACTCTCCAGCTGTGCCACCACTGCGTTGCTCCCTGAAGTCCTCCAGGGTCCCCAGCTTTTACTTTGTCTCTGTAGATTCTGTCCTCTTTCTTAGGAGCCATAAACTGAGACCTGGGGAGAAAGTGCAGATTGGGCCTTTCCCTCTCCATCTTGGGTTCTGCCTTTTTGACTTCTCGGTAAGTTTTTCCCAAGGGTGAGTCAACGTGGTGCTGCACAACGCCTCCTTCAGCACTGACTTTTGCATCTGGCAAACCGAAAATTGAACCTCCCGTTTGTCATACACACTCCAATGCCCCTCCAGTCAGCGGTCAGTGCGTCATTCCACTGGCCCCTTTCACTCCACCCCTGTCAGTTCCAAATAAAGCCTGCCGTTTTCCTTGTTACCTTCAGAGGGTGCTTGCATCTCTGTGGCAGCCCTCCCATGCTGGCAGTAAAGGTCTCTTTTATTTCTTTCTCTGTTCTCTCTCCTCTGTCTGTCTGTCTCTGTCTCTCATTGGAAGACAAACGGTGCTGTGACTTGAGTAGGGAAGATTGTGCAACCCCTGGTGATTGTCCCTTGTGTGAGTCCCCTTCCCCTATGGACCTTTCCTCCTCCTTTTCCTCTCCTGTCCACCTGCACTGTAGTTTGCTGGCCTCCATCCACCACTGTCCCCTTCAGTCCTCACAGGTCCCTGCAGGTGAGCCAACTCTCACTTAGGGGTTCCTGTCCCGCAAACCACGGCCCTGCTTCAGGACAGACCCCTCCCCGCCTTTTCTCCCTGGTCCTACTGTCCTACCGGACCTCGCCCTCCAGGGCTACCCCTGTCCACCACTGATGACTGCGGGCCTGGGGGTGGGGCTCTCATTCTCTCGCTTGCTCCCCACTGGGGTGATGACTCCTTCAGGGAGTGCCACTCAGCACTTTTACCTGGTGGCCCACTTACCACGTGGCCAGCCTACAGTAACCACAAAGGGTCACCAGAGGGCACTACACTTTCTGCTAGGGGAACAGTGGCTGGTCTGAGACCCCATTAGGTCCAGGCCTTTTTGGTTTCCAGGGCACATCTCTCCCTCCTTCAGCCATGTGGGGCAGCCCAAGCCCCTTTTGCCTGCTCCCCGCCACCAACCCCCCTCCATGTCTCAGAGGGGCTCCCTGATCTTCTCTGTCACCACCCTCCCCTCCCCATCACCCTCTCCTCCTACTCCTCCTCCGCCCCACCAATGCCATTTTCCACCCCGCCCATCATACCGGATCTCTCTCCTCCCAGCCTGCCCATCCTGTGTCCCTCCTGCATGCTGACACTTTCCAGTCACACATCTCTCCACCCCAGCCTCCTTCAAATGCCACTCACCCCAGCCTCTCCTTCTTGTCTGCAAGGTGATGGGCACTAAGGACTTGGTCCCTCCCTGTTCATGTCCTTTTCCCCTCTCTGCCCTTTCCCATATCTCACAGTACGTAGGGTCCCTCTCTGCTGACCTGCGTAATTATGTCAAAGAGCTCCAGTGTGCGATTAGTTCCTATGACTTCCTAGTACCTGTCTTTGCCTTAATAACTGTCTTTGCTTTTGAAGGTGTAAAAGGCTTTATTCCTTTGATTCTTATTTCACGAGATCTCTGTTGATTAACCTACAAATTTATTTATATTCACAAATGTAAAAACTATAAAAGAGTTATTATAATTCAAATTGGCCAAATATATTTGGTGCACTCTGATCTTGTAAGGTGTTTGTCTGTTAAGTTTCTATGTCCAGTCTATACAGATCATCTATATATGTTTTTGTGTTTGTCAAATCCATGAATAGCTGGTTTTTTTTTTAATTTGAGCTCAACAATTTTTTACTTTCCTATTTTTGGATAATTTGTTCAAATTTAATATGGATTATACATTTAAAAGCATGCTTCCACCTGAATTGCCAGCTGGTTAAAATGATGCTATAATTGGTTGTGTAAATTTAATATATACTGTCATTTATGTCTCATGACTTGAGAGTCTCTCATTATCCAAAAATAATACTTTAAATGTTGTGACTGGGTTTTTCATAAGTCATCTACAAAAAAGTTAAAATTATTAAGATAATTAAACAAAATCCCTTGAGGTAGGAAGAGATTGTTGGATCAGATTTCAACTGAGGAATAAGAAAGCGCCTGCCTGGTAAGAGTTTACCAGTTCTTGTTCAGTGATTAGAGGCCCTAGTGATCTCCACAGTCTGATGGGAGACACCCAACTGAAGTTATAAAATGTATTATTCTACAGTGTTCACATGAGGTTTTAGGATTTAAAGATGCTCTGATACAAAGGTTCCATATGGCCGAGACAATCATTGTTGCTGATCTTATGGTATATTAGATGTATTCATGCCTTCTTCACTATTCCTTTACAGTCAGATTTGCGGCGCCCTTTTCTGTCCATGCCGCGTCCTAGTCCATCCATGCCTTGTGACAATCGCTTCTCCAGGAAAAGGACACCACATGTGGGAATTGGGCGCGGGGATCTTGGAATGTTTTGTACTGATAATTGTAATTTGTGTAGTTCACATGTGTATGTTTTTATGTAATGCTCAATATGGAGTCAAGGGTGGAGACTCCAGGGGGGTTGCTGGAGGCCCTCTAAATAACCCCTTTGTGAGGACTGGTTGTGGGGTTTTGCCTTCTGTGAGTAGTGTGAGAGAGTTTATGCTGGAGCTTTGGGTGGGAGAGCTCATGGAGGAGGATTTGCGGGATTCCTGTGAGACAACTGCCCTGAGACACTGGACAGGCAGCCAAAGACGGGCAACTAGGACACATATGTTACACCACCGGCTGCCTAAGAC
>PVLA01011570.1:0-52003 GCA_004027455.1 Hydrochoerus hydrochaeris | reverse complement strand
CTGCTTCTGAATGAACCACATGTCAAATCTTAAGGACTAACGACCTCGAGCAATACTGAGGCTCGAGTTCCCCTTCCACCCCGCGGAGCCTACGAAACGCAGGCAAGGTACTCCCCGCACTCCCAAGAGAATCACTGAACACACAGCAGCGGGTCCACTGCCCCACCTAAGCCCCTCGCGACGCCCACGTCCCACACGTCCCCAGCCGGGATGTTGGCTCAGCCCGGCAAAAGCACGCGAAAACCACACGGCGTCTTCGCGCTTGCTTCAGCCTCCTACCCCTCCCCTGGAAGAGCTGACGGGGTTCAGGGCCCGGGAGGACCGAAGCCCCCTCGGCTCCCACTCAGATGGGGCAGCTTCTCCATGCACCGGCCCTGTCCGGTCTGCTTCTGAACCTCAGGGGCACGAGTGGCGCTGCGTGGTGCCACAAGGCAGCTCTGGCGTGGCAGCTGCCCACGCGTCCCACCCCTGCCCCTTAACCGCGACAGCCTCAGCTGCAGTCAGCCTGCTTTGACAGGGCTCCATGTGCCCAACATCACTGCCCCGGGTCCCTCCAGCCGGACCCTCACACGACATCTGCACGACATCTGGAATTCCCTCTCCTCACCTGCTGCAGTATCTGCAGTCCACGCTCCTCCCCCACCTCCTGTAACAAAAACCAGCGCTTCGGAGAGCGCGGGGAAGTATAATAAATGTGTGGAGCGCAGCTTTTTACGACCCACGGGGCTTCCAAAATGAAGATCCCCTGCAGGGCATGGGAAGCGCATGGCTGTGTTTCCAGTTACACGGGAGGCTGAGGCAGGAGGATTACCGTTCAAGGGCAGGCTGGGCAATTTATTGAGACTTTGCTTCCAAATAAGAAAGTAAGAAGGGCTAGGGATGTAGCTTAGCACTGGCTGGGTTCAATCCTGAGTACGACAAAAGAAAGAAAAGGAAAGACATGAAGGGAAGGGAAGACGAAGAGAGAAAGAAAGAATAGAAGGAAGGAAGGAGAGAAAGAGAAAAGAAAAAGAAAGAAAGAAAGAAAGAAAGAAAGAAAGAAAGAAAGAAAGAAAGAAGCAGAGACACAGACAGAGACAGAGAAACGAAAGACCCAGGAAGTTCTGTCTGCCTAAGTGTGCTCTGTGCTGTGCATAAGATGACAAAATCAACTCACAGTGCATCTGACAGGCATATCTCAATGGTGAAGCAATGCACGACTGTTCCCAGTGCATCCCAGCTCCATGCTCTGGGGTATCACGTCCTGAGTCTAGCACAGGCATGACACTCATTTCTCCAGAAGCAGACATGAGATCACGCAGTTGGAGCAGAGCTGTGGCAGTTACAGCGGTGACAGGCACCGGTGTCCAGGAGATCCCGCTGCGGCTCTCCTCAGGATATAACACAAATACCAGCCAAAGGGCTTGCTCGACGGAGCTGGCCAGTGGGGGGCCACCATCCCGTCACCCCGGCCCTCTGGGAGGATCTCAAGTCTGAGCCCAGCTTGGGCAACTGAGGGAGACTTCGTCTCAAAAGAAAAATGAACAGGAAGGGCTGGGGATGGAGCTCAGTGTAAAGGCCTTGGGTTCAATCCATGGACCTTGGCCCCCACCTCAGTTGAATTCTTGAAAATTATTTGGCAAAATGAGAGCATTCCCCACCGGGACCCTTTGGCGATGTTAAGAAACAACTATTAAATCCCTCAATGCCCAAGATTTAAAACAAACTCAACACACAGTGGGCCTCCAGGTTCTGGAAGCAATGTAGTCCTCATCTACAAATTCGACGCAAGCCCATGTAGGCTGTTCGTAGGAAATCGGCCTGACTTTCACGGGGCCCTAGCATCTGTCCAACTGGCAATGCAGCAAGAACTCCAACCACTGGGGCTGGGGATTTAGCTCAGCAGCATAAGCACCTGCGTGGCAAGCATGCGGTCTTGGGTTCAATCCCCGGTAACAAAAAAAAAGAACCCAACCACGCCCTACAGACCCCACCTTGGGAGGGCTCTGCCACCTCTCACCATGGCCCCCACCATGGCCGCAGTTGTCTGTGGCTTCTGATGCCAGCGCCCATCCCCTGGGCCCTGCCGTAGGTGGGAAGAGGCACCTCCAGCGCCCACCCAGGACTGCCCAGGAAACACAGGCTCAGCGTTGCGACCTATGTCCCCAGCTGCCCGCTCTGCCTGGAGCCTAGAGTCAACACCCCACACATGCAGCACAGCGCTGCGACCTTCTTAATTCAGCATGGAGCTGAATCTGAGCCCTCTGGCAGGTCCCACTGCCCAATCCTCAGTTCCTGTGGATGCCAAATGCCCCCAGATGTCCTCAAGTTTAACTGAGTAGACCAGTGATACCAGTTGGGAGCCAGGACTTTGTGGGTGACAGTTCCACCCTCCCCAGCACTCTGGGGAGAGCCGCTGCTTTTCACACCTTAGCCAGGACATCCCGGGTGAACAGGGCCCAGCACACAGGCTGGACATCAGGCCATGCCCTGGCCACTTGCTCAGTGACCCCTGCCAATTAACAAACATCCTGGACTGTCACACACGATCTGTCCACTTGAGCCTGGCCAGGGCAGCCCCATAATCCCTTATCCAGAGCCATCCAACCTGGTGGAAAGGCCACTGGGGTCCCCGGCCTCACAGGTGTCCCTCACATTGATCAGACTGACACACATCTGCAAACACAAAAACCATGACAAGTGGAGACGCCCCCTCTCCCTTACGAGACCTGCATGCTGCTGGCAGTAACCAGGGAGGGCACCCTGGTCTCCTTAGAAGGCTGTGGTGGCCGTCAGGCAGGCACCTGATGGGACGGTCACTTTCTGTGCTAAACATGGGCTTCACAGCTCACATAGTACCACGCTGCTTAGCACACACGTCCCCACCCCGTGCAGTGCCACATGGTACCGTTCGGTCATCAGCCAGGTCCAGGTGGATTATCAGATAGAGTTGACCTCTTTTTTTTTAAATGGTTGGCTTCTGATAACTAATTAGTCTCCCCTTTCTTCTTCCCCTCCTCCTCGAGCTGATAAAACCCTGGCGTTATCACATGTGGTAGTGCACACCTGTAATCTCAGCACTCTGGGAGACTGAGGCAGGAGGATTCAAGTTCAAGTCCAGCCTGGGTAAATTAGTAAGACTTTGTCTTAAAACAAACAAACAAACAAAAATTAAAATCAAAACAAGCTAGGGATGTAGCTCAGTGCAAAAGCCCTGAATTCAATTCCCAGTAGTGAAAAAAAGAAAGAAAGAAAGAAAGAAAGAAAGAAAGAAAGAAAGAAAGAAAGAAATGGGAAGGGAAGGGAAGGGAAGGGAAGGGAAGGGAAGGGAAGGGAAGGGAAGGGAAGGGAAGGGAAGACAGGGGAGGGGAGGGGAGGGAAAATGAGAGCTAGTTCCAGGGATCCTTCAGACCACACAGACTCCAGCTCCCCAGTCCCACCCTTCCATTCCCTCTGAGGCTGTTTTGGGCCACGCTGGGAAACCTGCCCTGCTCCCAAGGAAGCTCATGCTGTGATACTGAGCCCTCCTCACCTCCCTGGTTGGTGTGTGGGTCACCAATCTCTGCAATGCAGGTGGGGTGGCCATCAGTCTCAAACAAACGCGGGGCAGGGTCCTTGTGTGTCAGTGGGGAGGCCACAGTGGGTGACTGTCGGGCCCCTGGTGGGGAGGCAACTCAGACATGCATTTATTCACACACCCAGAAAGACCCACCCAGGCCCATGCTGGGGTCACAGGAGCGCACAGAGGAGACCCCTGACTTGCTGTACTCCCGCTGCTCCCCTCTGTAGGTTCTCAGAGGGAAATGGGGCCCAGGACGGGGCCTGGACAGGTGGGGAGACCTCCTGGCAGGTAGGGCCTCAAAATGTTCTCGCAAGAGTGGTGAGCATCTGTCATGAAAATGTCGAGGGAGGGTCACTGCAGTGTGAAGAGAGGCAGCCTCTGTGACCAGATATGTGGCATCGCTAGACTCTAGAAGACCGTGTTGGGAGCTGAGATCTGGGGGGCTGGGGTGGCTGGATCCAGGTCGTGCAGGGCCTCAGAGGTCATGCTCAAGGGCCAGGGCTTTGTCCCCGGATGGATGGACTGCACTGTATTAATCATTGGTTGAGGGATGTCAGATCAACAGGCAAAGGGTTTCTTTGGGGAGTGGTGAAAATATTCTGAAAGTAGACATGATGGTTGTACAACCTCGTGAAATTGTGATTGTAGTGGAAGTCACTGCATTGAGTTTAAACTGGTTAAAATGCAAATTTTTATGTTATATGAATTGAATATGGGGAAGGAGGATAGGGAGAAAGAGGAGAGAAAAAGAGAAGGAAAGAGAGGGAGCAGAGAGAGACAGAGAGAGAGAAAGGAGACAGAGAGAAATTTACTCAGATAAACACATAGCTTTAGTTTAGGATCAAAAACAGCGCACTATAGGTCTAAATTTCCAGCTTCCCTGAGAAAGTCAGAGGATTTGGCAGCCCGAGCCCACGTGCCATCCAGCAGGGTGGTTTGCCAAGGCTAAAGGGTGAATTTTATTGCATGGAAATTACACCGCAATAAAGCTGATTTTTTTTTAAATCCATGAAAAGGGAGGGGTGAGCTCAGTGGTTTCTAAAACAAATCAAACGCTGAAGTTTTATCACTGCAAAAAACAAAAAAATTGGCAGCGGGGGAGGGGGACACAGACAGACCCAAGACACAAGGAGAAGGTGAAAATGACATCTGGATGGGGGGGTGGCCCCCTGGGTTTCCACATCTCTGGGTGCCTGTCTCCCATCTCCCTTGCTGAAGTCTCTTCTGCTCCTTTCTCCCAACTTTTTTCCCAGGTGAGAGGAAAATTCAGAATAACCGGGAGGGGCTTCTTTCACCCCTTGGTGATTCTCTTTTCTCTCCTTGTTCTTCTCTCTCTCCATCCCTGCCATTTCTATTTCGTACTGCCTCTCTTTTTCCCCTCTGCGGGTTTTATTTAAGCAATGGAGGCTCTTGTGCAAAGCAAAGCTTTCACGGAATTGCACAAATCCACTTTATACTGCTATGTATGTGAGCGTGTGCATATGCGGGGCCCTCCAGGGTGAGCAGAGTTAGCTGGGCCTTTGAGACCTCAGCCAGAGCCAAGCTTTCAGGGAACCCCACTGGAGGAGAACCCTCCCTGCCCCTCTCTGAGCACTAAGTGGAAATCTCTCCCTTCCTCTTCTTGGGGCTCCCTGTTCTCTGTGTGGGTGCACCTCTCCCCACTCCTGCAGCCTCTCCTTCTTCCTGCTCCTCCCTGTCCCTGGTCTCTAGGGTGGTCCCACCCTCTCTGTGCATCCTTGCTGGAGCGGGGATTAGGACCTAGCTCCACAGTCACCCTGAGTCATCAGCTCGGGCTGCAAGCTGGTCACAGAGGAGGGACTGGGAGTGGGGCTGTCTCCCCACCCTGGGTCTTCTCCCTCCCCCTTCCACTTAGCCGTGGAGCTCAGTAAGAGTCAAAAAAGCGCTCCCGTGGAATCAGAGCATGCCCCACCCCTGCCCTTCTGGTCCCCTTCCCTCAACCCGGAAATCGGATAGGCTGGCACAGCAAGAGCTAAAGGCCTTGCCAGTCTGGGGCCTGGGGCAGGCAGGCAGGAGGAGGAAAAGGGACAGGTAGGGCAGCATGTCAGCTGGCAGAGGTGCCGGGTGGACAGCGGGAGGGCTGGCTGGAACCGTGGCCGGCAGGTAGGTGGACAGAGAGATTGCCGAGAGGCAGACAGGCCGAGTCCACGACACAGAGAGAGGACCTGGCAGACACATGTGAGGTGAGCAGGAGCAGATGCTGGCATGCGGGGAAAGACAGAGCAGGCTGAGGCTTCAGAGAGAGGAAGAAAGGGCAGAGGTGGGGCCGGGGGCTAGCACTGAGATTCTTCCCTCTCCCTAGACCCTGGAGGAGGCCATCATGAGGCTTGGTGTCTTTTCCTTCCTGTGTGTTCTTGGTGAGTTTTATGGACAGCGAGAAGCCAGGACCAGGGCTGGGCCCCCCTCACCACCCCAAGGAGGCTTCCACCTCCCCAGTTCAGCTTGACCTCAGCCCAGTCCTAGGATGGGAAAGGATCCCTCTGCCTGCCCGGTTCCCAGCGGCTGGGGCTGTCTGCCTGCACCCTGGCCCATCGTGCCTTCTACCCCTTCACTTTCTCTCCAGGGATCGATCTCTTCTCCCTGTTTCTTTCTCTCTGGGTCATTCTACTCTCTCTCTCTCTCTCTCTCTCTCTCTCTCTCTCTTTCTCTCTCTCTCTCTCTCTCTCTCTTTCTCTCTCTCTCCCTCCCTCCCTCCCTCCACCTCTGTATCTCCTCCTGTCGCCACCTCCACCATCTCTCTGTCTGACCCCGTATCTGGCCTATACCCCACACCAGGTCTCAGCTGGGCAGACAAAGAGAAGATCTTCGGTGGTGTTGAATGCGTCCCTAACTCACAGCCCTGGCAGGTGGGGCTGTTTGAGGGCACCAGCCTGCGCTGTGGGGGGGTCCTCATTGACCCTAGGTGGGTGCTCACTGCGGCCCACTGCAGCAGCAGGTAAGGACCTGGGTGGGGGTGGGGGTGGAGGTGAAGGAGGTGGTTGAGAGGCATCACTCACCTGATAGGATTTGGGATGATGGTACCGAGGTGTAGGAAGCCGGTCTTGCAACAAGAGAGCCTGAGGTTAGACGAAGACTCCAACTTCCTCAAGAGTGGGCTCGGGCGGGAGGAGGACCTGAGAGTTCCCTGGAAGCTGCCCACCTGGGCCTCACATTTCCTTGCATGCCCTCCCTTCCCTGTGTGGCATCTGCCACCAGCCCCAGCCGTTCCCTGACACGAGCTGGACCCAGTCAGGAATTATAGCTGTCAGTTCTCCGGGCCACTTCCTAGGTCTGCTGCTAGGAGACTGTTTATAAAAAGGGAGCTCTAACCTCAAGGGGCAGGGAGGCCATTCCCTCCTCACCTGCTCAGCCTGCAGCAACGACCATGCTTGCTCTGTGCTGGGCAGTGAGCAAGGTAGACATCTCTGCCCTGCTGAGCCCAGCACACAGGGGTCACCCCAAGAGCAAAGAGCAAGAGACAGAGACCCAGAGCCAGAGGAGAGACTCCGGGTAGAGGGTGTCGTTGAGAGAGCAAGGATACCAAGGTGCAGGCAGCAGAGAGGCCAGCGCGAAGGGACCTGGACTGCGACTGCCCCTATGGCCCGCTGCCACTGTCCCCCAGCAGGTACTGGGTACGCCTGGGGGAGCACAGCCTCAGCACGCTGGACTGGACTGAGCAGATCCGGCGCAGTGGCCTCTCCGTGACCCACCCCGACTACCAGGGAGCACAGCGGAGCCACGAGCATGACCTCCGGCTCCTGCGGCTGGGCATGCCCGCCCGCCTGACCCGCAGCGTCCAGCCGCTGCCCCTGCCCCGCACTTGTGCGACCGCTGGCACCAACTGCCACATCTCGGGCTGGGGTACCACCAACCGACCATGGGGTAAGGGATCCGGGTGCAGGGGTGGGTGGTAGCATGGGCTGTGAGGAGATGTCCAGAGCCGGGGCAGCTGGAAGACGGAGGCATGGGCTCGGGGTTTGGAGACGAGTGTCAGGGTCATGGCTTGGACAGGGAGACAGTAGTGGGCAAAGTGCTAATGGGCCTGTGTATGCGGTCAGAGTGAAGTCAGGGTAAAGATCACACAGTCATAGGCTCGGAGTCACAGTTCAGGGATTAGAGGTCACTGGAGCTCCAGGCTCAGGGTCACGGGTTTCAGGGGTCATGGAAGCCAGGTGTTACACCAGCTGGTCAGAGTCCGAAGTTAAAATCTGGGATTTGATCGCACATCTGAGATTGGAAGTCAGAGTCTGGGCTGTGGAGCCAGAGGTTTGAGTTCACGGAGTCTGGGGTCAAATAAACAATGATCAGAAGACACTTTGAAGCTGGGACACAGGAGATGAAGGCCTAGGATCAGGTTAGGGTGAGCACTAGGACAGGGGAGCAGAAGATGTGTGGTGGAACCAGGACAGTGAGGTGAGGAGATTAAAGGTCAAAGGCCAAGAGAACTGGGCCAACCATGGGGGAGGGACAAGAGTCACGATGAAACTAAGGGGTAAACCTGAAACTCAGGGCTTTTAGGATTGCAGGTTGGGGGGGGGGGCGTGCAAAGTATAGATTAGCTAGGACTCCCTGGGAAGAGAGCTGTGGCCTCAAAATGGGGAGCTCTCGGACCCTAGAGCACCTGCCTTTTATCCCCAGATCCGTTCCCAGACCGGCTCCAGTGCCTCAACCTCTCCATTGTCACCACCGATGCCTGCCAAGCCGTGTTTCCAGGGAGAATCACAGCCAACATGGTGTGTGCGGGCGGTGTGGCTGGGAAGGACGCCTGCCAGGTGAGTGCGGGTGGGGCCTGGTCACCCAGACCCGAAGCGAGGGGTGCAGCAGGGAAGGGAGAGACGGCAAGGAAGCAGGAGGGGAACTGATAGAAGGTGACAGGGGAGAGAAATGGGGTGAGAAAGGAGGGCAGGCTCAGAATAAGGGTGGAGGGAGACAGAGGGAGGGAGACGGAAGAGGAGACTGCGAAGGAAAGGAGGGTACGGAGCACAAAGAAAGGGCAGGGAAGAGACCAAAGGATGAAGGGCAGAGGATGAAGGAGGGCAAAGAACTGTCCAGACTTGGAGCTCAGACAGGGTCTCCCCTGTTTCTGGGGCACTGCATCTTCTGCATACCATCCCAGGTTGAAAGAGAGATTTGAGGACACAGGAAGGGCCAGTGGGCTTTGGTTCTTTGTTCTTTCCCTCTTGAGTCCCCCAAAAAGGAGGCTGCTCTACACTACTGACCAGGGAGGTAACCACTGGTCCCTAAGAGAACCTATACCCTTATGGAATCCCACCCTCCTCTTCTGGGATTGGTCATTGGTGATGTATGCTCTCCCTCCATTGGCCAGAGCCCCAGTCACTTTCCTTGACAGAATCCTCTCCTTATGGTGTCCCGCCCTCCAGCCCTGGGATTGGTCAACCCTGGGACGGTGCTCTCTTTCTGCCATTGGTCAGAGCCTCTGTCATTGCCTGACAGAAACTGCTTCCCTTTCCTTAGAGTCCTACCCTCCTTCACTGGGATTGGCCGGTAGGGATGTACGTTGTTTTCTATTGGTCAGCCATTGCCATTGGACTTTTGCGAAGGGAGCCTGGGCTGTGCTCACTGTTCCCAAGCCCAGACTTGTAGCCATCGTCTACAAGTTTAGAAATGACAGAGGGGACTGGAACAGGACTTCTCCCTTATTCATGCAACTCTCCTTTTTCTTCTGTCTTCCAGGGAGATTCTGGGGGCCCGCTGGTGTGTGAGGGAGTCCTTCAGGGTCTGGTGTCCTGGGGGTCTGTGGGGCCTTGTGGGCAAAAAGGCATCCCGGGAGTCTACACCTTTGTGTGCAAATACGTGGACTGGATCCGGATGATCATGAGGAACAACTGAGCCATTTCCTCCATCTTCACCCTTCGAAGCGGGTGACCCTCAGCACAGACACCCCCCTCCCTCACCACGCTCACTCTCGCTGGTTTAGGGAACCTCTTAGAACTCTCCTTCAGCCACCCCTTCTGACACCCATGACCGGGGTTGGAAGTCTGTGTGTAATAAAGGCACCATTCCTGAAGGAGGGGGGACGTGTCTGACTGCTTGATGTCCCTGTGGTGTGGGAGACCAGAGGGAGGGTCCCCGGCTTTCAGGCCTAGAGGTATCGAAACAGACCTCAGAGAGGGCAGGAATTATCCCTTAGGGATCCCCCAGGGATGGAGAGGGGGAAATTACTATGACAAGAAAAGCAAGGCCCACTTTCTCCACCAGCCCCGAGAAGCAGCGCCCAGAGCACATAAGCTTTACGGTGACCTGCAAAGCGCTGGGAGGAGGAAAAAAGATCGTGGGCGCCGAAATACTAAATGAAAACCACAAAATCGAAACGCACAGCCATTTAATGCCGTGTCCGTAAAGCAAA
Organism: Hydrochoerus hydrochaeris; assembly: GCA_004027455.1. Lineage (NCBI taxonomy): Eukaryota > Metazoa > Chordata > Mammalia > Rodentia > Hydrochaeridae > Hydrochoerus > Hydrochoerus hydrochaeris. The sequence goes on along the minus strand of PVLA01011570.1, from coordinate 42,098 downwards.
ACACTTTCGGCACCATCCAGCTTCGGGCCAACTCTGCCATGTCACCCTTCCTGTGGGATGTCAGGCTGCTCTCAGACATCTGGGATGACCTGGGGTGTGCGATGGTCCTCGAAAACAACAGAACACAGCCTGAGTCTGTTTTTGTTGTTGTTGTTGGTGGTGGTGGTGTTTTTTTTGTTTGTTTTTTTGGTTTTTTTTCTGTACTGAGGATTGAAATGGCTTTTGCACTGAGCTACATTCTCAGCCGTGTGTGTGTGTGTGTGTGTGTGTGTGTGTGTGTGTGTTTGCGTGTGTGTGACAGGATCTTGCTAAGTCATTAAATGGTCCAGGTTGGGTTCAAATTTGTAATCCTCCTGCATCAACATCTCAGATTGCTGGGATCACAGGTGTCCACCACCATGACCAACATCATTCTGGGTCATAAAAGGGTCCTGCCTACTCTTAGGATCTGTCTTTCCCGGAAGTGGGGAGAAAACACCTTCCTCTGAAGGAGAGGGGGGATCCCCTCAGCACAGGAACGCTGCTGAGCACCGCTGTGCTGGGCTCCTCCCTAGAATCCTCAGGTCACCTCCTACCCCACCCCAAGGCAGGGCTGTCACCCCCATGGAGCAGATGAAGAAACTGAGCCTCACGGGGTGGAGTCCCTCAACGCACGTCACAGAGGAAGAGGCAGAACCAGGGTTGGAGGCCAGGGTTGGCTGCTGCCTGGACCTGGTCTGACCCCGCCTTGTTGCACATCTGGTTAGGGGAGGACAGGAAGAGATCGGAAAGAGATCTGGCTGAAAACAAACCAGCTGGGAGCAGTGGGGATCCGCAGCGGGGTTTGCAGATGAGGAAACTGAGGTGGCTCTCGGGCTGGAAGGCATCGAGCTCAGGTTACCCAGCACTGAGTAAGTGCCATGGCTGGCTTTGGACTCTGATGGCTGGCATCGGAGGCTTGGGCGGCGGGGAGCCGGGTGCAGAGGGAAGGTCAGCAGACAAGAGAGGCCCCAGAGGAGCCCTGGGACCCGAACCCCTTGCAGAGGGCTCCCCTCCCTCCCTGGGCCTTGGCTCCTGCAGGCCCCGACCTGCCTCCCCCACCCTCCTGTCCTGCCCCTTCACCTGGCAGTATCCCCACCTCTGGGCTGCCCCAGTTCCCCCCACCCCCACCCAGTCTCTGGAAAGGAGAAGGGAGGTATCCAGAGGAGCCCAGGCACCCAATGGGCATCAAGCTATGAGGGAAGCAAAAGAAGAAACACAGACACACACACACACACACACACACACACACACACGGAGGAAGGACAGAGGGGAAGACAGAGAAAGACACCAAGACAGAAAGCATCAGTGAAGAGAGACTGAGAGCAATGGTCGAGATGGAGGAGGGCACAGAGGGACAGAACCCTACAGACAGGAAGAGGAAAGCCACACACACACACTCACACGCATATGTGCACGCGCACAGGAGCACAAGCCCACAGAGGATGACACAGACAGAGACAGATCCAGGGAAGGAAGGGCACATGCACCCAAGAGGGAAATGGAGGCTCAGAGAGAAGAGGCTTGGAGAGGTGGCAGAGGTAGGTGGGCAGTGCCCCAAAATGGCCTCCCACACCCTGCCCCCAGGCACATAAGGCAGGGCTTGGAGGCCAGTCACCCTGGCCAGCCCTGGGCCACCCCTGCCTGTCTGCCTGGTGCCTGGTGCCCTGACCCAGCCTGCCACAGCTGCCACCGCTGGGCCCCAGAGCCCCAGCCCCTGTGAGTGAGTTGGGGTGGGAAGGGAAGGCCTCGACACCGATCTTCCTCTGTGTCCGCTCTTCTCCCTCTGCCTCCCTCCCTCTGCCCTGCTCAGCTTGGGTGGGGAGGTCTCTGTCTGTCTCTTTCTCTGCATCTCTTATTTCCAGTCTTGTGGTCCCCAACCCTGATGACCCCTGACCCCAGCTTTGGTTGCTAAGTACGGCCTTTCCTTCACCTTCACCCTCACCCCCGCTGGCCAGGGCAGCTGAGGACACTGGCCCTCCCCTTGGCCAGCCCCGCCCTGCCCTGTCAGGCTGCCTCCCCAAGACGCAGGGGTTCAGCAGGAAAGGAGGGTGCACAGTCCCCTCCCTCAACGTGGGAGGCAGATCTCCAAGGCTTCCTGATACCCTGCTGTTGGGACAACAGAAATGGGATGGTTACCAAGTGAGGCTTGGCTCTCCTGGGCCTCCCAAACCCAAGCAGTGGGAGTGGGAAGGAAGAAAAATATGCTCCAGACGCCCTAGTCTCCTGCAGGCAGCCCGTGGCTCGGCCCCAGCGGAAACCCTTCCCCAGAGCGCCCACAGCTCCTTGGCTTATCAGAAGCCTCAAGCTGGGATCAAGCCCCCTCCAAGACCACGCTGGAAGCCAGCCTTAATTAAGAGTTGGGAGTCCGGTGTGCTGAGGACCAGGAGATTCCGCCAGAGCTTGTTTCTCCCAGGGGAAGCAGGCAGGGGTAGGGAAGAGCAGAGAGCCAGAGCAAATAAGGGAAAGGGGTGAGGTCTCAAGGCAGCCCTGGGTCTCCTCTTAAAGTGATTGGGCCCCTGTCTCCCTTCTTGTTCCCAGAGGCCTGCCCTGTCCCCCTCCAGGCCATGGGGATGCTACGATTGATCACGCTTGCTCTGGTGACAGGTACGGGAGTGCTGGGGACAGAGGGGCTGGATGCTGTGGCAGGTGTCAACTCTTCAGATGTCAGAACCACAGGGGGAGATGCAGGAGGTCCCAGAGGCGTGACCAGAGGAGCTGGGAGGTGGGGGTGGGCACCCAGGACAGTGGCCTCCAGCCCATCCATGTGGCAAGACTTCAGTGCTTTAAAGCAGGACCCATGCATAGGACAATCCTGGTGCAACTCCAGACTGCGATTCAGACCACTACCCTCTGTGCCCTCTCACCCAGCCTACCTCTTCCCACACCTGAGCCCCTCTTTCGCTCCACCCCCAGGGCACGTAGGGGCAGAGACCAGGATCATCAAGGGTCACCCGTGCTCTCCTCACTCCCAGCCCTGGCAGGTGGCCCTGTTCCAGAAGACACGGCTGCTGTGCGGGGCGACCCTCATCGCACCCAGCTGGCTCCTGACAGCCGCCCACTGCTACAAGCCGTGGGTGCGGGGGGCTGGGGTGGTGCTGGGAGGGGCTGGGGAAGGGTGGCATGCAGGGAGGCTGTGGAGGTGGTGGCGGGGTGGTCGTAGCATGGGTGTCGGGATGGGGCTGGAATTGCACACGGAGGGGTGGATGGGTGGGGACCGGGGATTGAGCGGGGGTGGGAACACAGTGTGGAAAGGGACTCCAGTGGCAGATGGTTTGGCAGTGGAACTACATCACTCCACTCCCGAAGGTGTCCTTCCCCACCACGCCCCGCCCCACATCTCCCCCAACCTTTCCGCCTCTGATGGCCCTCTCTCCCTCTGCAGTGACTATGTGGCCCTCCTGGGGGAGCATGACCTGCATCGTGAGGACGGCTATGAGCAGAGACAAAGGGCCACCGAGTCCTTCCGCCACCCAGGCTTCAACGACAGCCTCCCCAACAAAGATCACCGCAACGACATCATGCTAGTGAAGCTGCCCAAAGCAGCCATCATCACCCGGGCCGTGCGCCCCCTCGCCCTGCCGTCACAATGTGTCAGGCCTGGCGCCAACTGCCTCATTTCTGGCTGGGGCACCATTTCCAGTCCCCAGTGTAGGGAAACTCGGAAGGGGTGGGAGGGGTGGAAGGTTATGAAGGTGGAGGGGCTTTCAGAGATGAGAGTGACACAAGAGGGGTTCCTTGGGGGTGTCAGCGGGGACCAGGTGAAAGAAAGAGCAGGAAGTCAGGGCTGGGGAGGGTGAAGACTAAAGTCTGGGCTCGGAACAGGCAGGTGTGATAGGTCATCCCAGATCGTTCACCGGAGAGTTGTAGGACCACAGACAAGTGTGTCGCCTCTGTGAACCTGTGTTCTCTATAAAATGGGAATGCTCACACCCACCTGTCAGGGCTGGATTAGCAAGGAGGCTGGAATTTACTCAGTGGCATTATTGTTGCCATTGTCACAGGCTGACAGGTATTCTGGCTGCACATGCAAAGGACCGGGTCCTGCCAGGTGCTGGCCAACAGCACAGGAGGCCGTGCAGGGGCAGGGAGGCTGGGGTTGCTTTCCCTCACGCCCCCTCCTGTTTCCACAGTGCGACTGCCCCACATCTTGCGCTGTGCCAACATTTCCATCATCAAGCAGGAGGAGTGTGAGCGCGCCTACCCGGGCAACATCACAGACACCATGCTGTGTGCCAGCGTGCAAGAGGGCAAGGACTCCTGCCAGGTCAGGGGGCGGGGCCCGGCTCCCCCACCTCCATGGCATCTTCACTGACATCCACAATCTACCTGCAGCCCAACACCACCCCCCCACGTGCAGCTAACACCACCTCCATCCCCAGCTGGCATTGCTGACTTGGATGAAACTCCTGGCCCCGTATCTACCACCATTTGCAACCCAAGCACCCCCAAACCTATTTTTGACCCTAACCCCACCCTTGTTGCCCCACAGTACCATTGACAAGCCCACTCCCCATCACTTCCTTCACACCATGGCCCCCTCTGCCCCCTGACTGGTTCTCTCTCTCTCTCCTCCTTCCCAGGGTGACTCTGGGGGCCCTCTGGTCTGTAATGGGTCCCTCCAAGGCATTATCTCCTGGGGCCAGGACCCATGTGCAGTTTCCAGAAAGCCAGGTGTCTACACAAAGGTCTGCAAATATGTGGACTGGATTCGGAAGACCATGCGCAACAATTAGTGGGACCACACACACAGTCGACAGCTCAGTGTTTTGAAGTCTGCTCCTTCTTGTACAAAAAGCTAAGTCAAGACCATTATGTCATTTGCTTTGGACCACCTTTCCTACACAAGGTACTGCAGCTTTATAATCAGTTTTGCGTTTGGAATCAGAATCCTGAGTTCAAATCCTGACTAACTTGTCACTCTGGAAATGACCATAAAACTGTTTCGTCTCCTATTTTATCCCCAATCCTAAAATCTTGGCAAAGGCTGAAGTTTCAATAAATATTTGAAGAATGAATGAATCCACTGAGTCCTTAGTATATGCCAAATCCTGGTTCCCAGAGCTTTTAAATGCATCCATCATCTTAATCCTCACAAAACCCTACGGGGTTAGTATGATAAGCCCATTTTACAAATGAAGGAAACCGAGGTATGGAAAATGAAGTCACATGACCATGTTCACACAGCCACTGAGTAGAAGAGCAAGGATTTGAACAAGGTGGTATTTTCAGTTTCATCACCTGTAAACTTGTCCATGAGAAGTTATGACAGTGTAGAAGGTCAGTCAGTCCCCACATGGTAAGACATTGTAAAAGGGAGCTACCCATGTTATTTTCCAGCCTTCATGACAGGGAGTCCATTGAGACCTGTGCTGGCCAATATGATCTCTTCTAGCCACACATAGCTATTTAAATTAAAATGGCACAAAAGGGGACATGTAATCCCTCTGTCGCACTTTTCAAATGCTCCAGGGCCTCGAGTTAGATGGCCCATACAGACACCTCCACTGTCGCAAAGTTTGACTGCACAGAATCAAGACAGACAACCTCTGTCTGGATTCAATTCTCAACAGACATGATGTCACTCACACACACACACACACACACACACACACACACACACACACAAAGTCCAGATCTCAGGATCTTTTCCAGGGGGCTGCTAGCCTTGCAGGAGAGAAGCTCAGAGCCTAGGGCTTTCAGGTCCTTAGGTGGACCGACTGTGTGACCTCTTATGAGTCACTGTCCTCTGTGAGCTTCCTATCCCTCACTTGAAATGAGGGAGTTGGCCAGCGTGAGGTGGATGTCCTTTGCAGACTGGGCCTCCTGTGATTCATGGGCCTGTGTGTCACCTGGAGACACACAGATGGCAATGAGATGGCCACATACGGTATGATGCAGAGCCACAACCCCAAAACACTCAAGAGGGCCAGTCCCTGGAAGCATGGCAATGAGTCCACTAGTGCCCCAGCCCTGCAAGGGAGGTGAGAGGTAGGGGTCAAATTGCAGAGCACCCACAACTCGCCTCCTTTCCTGTAGTGCCATATCTTAGCCTTGTTTTCTTTCTGCCACCCAAATTGTCAGTTTCCCCTTCCCAGTTGGTCTCCTTCAGTGTCTCCCTCCCTCCTTTCCTTCCGCATACTGGTGTTTCTCACTCGGTCACGCAAGACATGCATTTCCCTGTTTCTTTCTCCGGTCTTATCTCCTACCATCCAGGCTCCTTAGGAGCCTACACTCTCCCACATACACACCTGGAAAGACTTCTTGAAATAGGAGAGAGGAAACCCCAAGTTATCTAGCTCCACAAAGAGTGTTTGGGGCGCTGGGTGAAGCCTGTATTCCAGGGCCTCTCCCAAGGCAGGAATCTGGGGCCCAGGTTGGATGCCAGCTCCACCCATGATTTAATTAAGGAGAGAGAAAGGGAGGGAGTGAACCCCAGGTGGGAGGGAGGGGAAGCTTCCGGGATCTTCAGGGTTAAAAGAGAAGGTCGGGCCAGGGGTCCCTAGGCAGAGGACTCTGGCAGCCCACATAGCAGGGCAGAGGCACTTCGAGTCTCCTCTCTCCTGGTGACTTTCAGGTGAAGGGGGATGCACCCCACCCCAGCTAGCGTGGGTGGAGAAGCTAGGTGGGGACCCTCAGGCCACCCATGGGAAGGAACCCTGTTTGAGCTCCAATTGTCATATCTGAGGGATGGGAAAGTCCCCGGTTGTGAGGTTTGGTAAGAGGCTTCCAGGAGCTCAGAGCCTAGGTCCCCCACCCCATCTGGAAGAGTGACCCTAGCAGCACAGTGCGGCTAGCATCCAGGGTCACCTGTGCCGGCAGAGCGCCCTCCTTGGGGCGCAGGGAGGTCAGAAAGAAGCCAGTGGGGCATCATTAGGGTAACTGCACCCATTAGGGCTGTTCTCGCCCATTGTCCCTGCGATGGTGTCCTGCAGCTCAAACAAAATCCCCGCGAGCCGGGCCGGACTGGGTTAATCTGTTTTAACCCCCCTTTTGCCCCCCCACCCCCCCAGCTCAGGTCCCCGCCATGAGACCCCTGCACCCCCATCTCTCTGCCGCCTCTGGCGCGGGGGCCCTGGTGAAGCTCCTGTTTCCGCTACTGATGGCGAAACTCTGGGGTAAGCCAGGGCACAGGGAGCAGCGGGAGGCGCCAAGACCGCGGGTGGAGAAGGCCGATCGCCAGCCCGTCACACCTCTTTTTCCCCTTGCAACTCCAGCCCCCACCCAGCGTTCTGGAGCGGGCGTCACAGCGTCCTTCTTGCCCTTCTCCTAACCTCGTCCCCGGGCGTCCCGCCCCGTTCCAGCCCCATCCCCTTTACACCTCCAGGACTGCGACTTCCCTTCTCTCCTCGCCAGATTCCTTCTCTCCTTTACTCCACCTCATTCGGTCCTTGTCCCTCCTTACTCTGCCCGATTTTATCCCAGGTCTTACCGCTTTTTGCCCTCGCCCCTTTTCGCGTCCCGTTTGAATATTCCTAACCCTTCTCTCCTACGGCGTTGGATTTTGGCCACGCCCCATAACTTTATAGGCAGGCTTTAGCCACGCCTCCTCATCAACAGTCAGCGTATTGCCCCACCCCTTTACTACCCCTCTGAGTTCTCGCCCCGCCCACGCGCAGGGTGTCTCCCCGCCCCTTAGCGCTCCGCTGTGCTCTGGCCACGCCCCTCCAGCGCCCAGTTGCATTCTGGCCACGCCCATTTACCTCCCCTTTGCGCTCTAGCCCGCCCCTCACCTGTCCGCCGCGTTCTATCTCCGCCCCCTTAGTGTCCCACCGCTGCTGCTCCGCGCCCACCCTGTTCTGTTTCTCTCCACGCCGTCCCTGCCTCTTGGCCCTCACACCCTGCCTCCTCGCCCCCTACTTCCACTCTATTCAAAAGGTTTCCCTGCTTCTCCCGGTTTCGCCTGCACCCCGTCCAGCCCCATAGCCAGGACCCCAACCCCAGTCCTTGCTCTGTCTGCTCCCATCGCTGACCCTCGTTCTTTTTCCAGTCGCAGAGGCGCAGCTGCCTGGAAACCTGACGGCCGTGGACATCCCGGACTCCAGTGCCCTGTGTCCGCACGGTTCGCAGCCCTGGCAAGTCTCCCTCTTCAAAGGACTCAGATTCCACTGCGCAGGTGTGCTGGTGGACCCCAGCTGGGTGCTCACGGCTGCGCACTGCTGGAACGACAAGTAAGGAGCCCTCTTCCAGAGTGCCAGGGAGGGGTGGGGTTGGCAGGCCGGGGGAGGCGGGAAGGGCCTGAGCTCAGGGTGGCGATGGTCAGTGTGCAGGCCTTCCCTAACTCAACCTAACCCCTACCTTAGGGTAGGAGTGGATAGGAGAGGCCGGGCGTCTGCTGTGGCCGCTAGGGGGCAGTATGGTACTTCTCGAGGTTCTGGGCCCTTCCTGTCTAGGCGATTCCCTGCCGGTCCCACTGAGCAGTAGGTAGGTGTATGCAACGCACGGAAATCAGTCAGCTGTGGTCGAGAATTCAGAACTAAAATGGGTGCCCCAGGAGTCCCCAGCGGGGAGGAGGGGCAGGATGTCATTATAGAAACAGGAAAGGGCGAGCTCCCCCCAGGAGTCCATGCAGCCCCCAGGAGCTCAGACAGGATTGCCCTTCCCCTGACTCTTTCCCTTAGACTTCTGTCTCCCTGCGCCTGGGACTCACTCCGCACTGCCCGGTCTGTGTGAATGTTCCACCTTGCGGTTCTTCCTTCCCCAGGCCACTGTGGGCTCGAGTCGGGGATGACCACCTGCTGCTTCTCCAGGGGGAGCAGCTCCGGCGGACTGTTGGGGCCTTTGTTCACCCCAGCTACCACCAGGGCTCAGGCCCCATCCTGCCCAGGAGGACAGATGAGCATGACCTCATGCTGCTGAAGTTGGGCAGGCCCGTGGTGATGGGACATCGTGCCCAGACCCTGCGGCTGCCCTACAGCTGCACCAGCCCGGGAGACAGCTGCCACGTGGCTGGCTGGGGGACCACAACCTCTCGAAGAGGCAAGATTGGGGCCCTGGATACCCAGGTCTAAGGGAGGAGGCCTGAAGCCTGGGGAGGGACAAGCTTGCATTTGGATCTAACAGTCCCAGAGGATGGCGCTGGCCCCGGAGTGACCTGGCATTTTCTCCTATCAGTGAAGTACAACAGGAGCCTGAGCTGTGCCAGGGTCACTCTCCTGAGCCCCAGAGAGTGTGAGGTCTTCTACCCTGGAGTCCTCACCAACAGCATGATCTGTGCCGGGATGGACCAGGGCCAGGACCCCTGCCAGGTAGAGATGGCCCCGAAGCATCTCTGACTCACGGAGGGAGGAGAGGGTGATGGTGGGAAAGAGACGCCCCTCCTCTGCCCCCCAGCTCCATCCCCCAGCCCCTCCACAACCCTAGTCCCTCCTCTTCCCTGTCCTCAATTCCCTTCCCACCCTTAAGCTGCTCCTAACCCCACACATCCCTGTCTCCAGGTCCGTCTGCATCCTGTAGCTGCCATGAGCCACACTCCCGAGTAAAACCCCACCACATCCGCACGCTCCCGCCCCAGCAGGCACCTCATAGTCCCCTCCGTGCTACCCCAGGGCACCCTGACACCATGCCTCTTTCCCCACCTCAGTTTTGCCCACCCCACTCGGGTCCTTCTGCCCCTGCTTTCCCTTCATCCCCTCAGACCCCAAGCTGGCAGGGCTCACACTTTGTTCTCTTCTTCCTCCCACCCCCAGAGTGACTCTGGTGGCCCCCTGGTGTGTGACGAGACCTTAGAAGGCATCCTTTCCTGGGGCGTTTACCCCTGCGGCTCCGCCCAGCACCTGGCTGTCTACACCCGGATCTGCAAATATGTCAGCTGGATCCAGAGAATCATCCGCTCCAACTGACCGGGACCCCTCACCTCCTGCCCCCCTGCCCTCCTCCTCCCTGCACACCTGTTACCACCCACCCTCTTCCCTCGCCCCCACCCTGTCCTCTTCACTGCTGGCGCTGCAGCCTACGTGCAGAAAGCAGTGGCAGAATTTTGTTCCAGCAATGAATCTGGTTTAGTCACTCAGCCTCTGAGAGACGTTATCAGAGCCCCCTCCACCCCACCATGCTTCCTGGACCATTTCCTGCTGTATGACCTGGGCCTTGATTTCCCCACCTGCAAAATGGGGACAAATGAAATGCCGGTGTCTCAGACATGTTTCGAGGAGATAATGATGTAATGTGTGTGTGACTTTCTGTCATGTAAGCCTGAACTCAGTGGAGACTGGCGAGCCCGGCTGAACACTGCCTCTCCTTATGATCACTTCTTGGTTCAGGCACGATGACTCTGCTGGATGAGGAGCACAGGGGCGGCCTCCAAGCCCATCTCCAGGGAGATTCGGATTCCGCAAGCCCCTCCCAGGCCTCAGGAAGTACTTTTTACTGATTTCCTCCTTTCCTCCCACTGCTCCCCATTTCTGGGTCCACCCAACACCAGTTCCTCCAGTCGTGGCACAGCTAGGCAGGTGTGAGTCACCTGGCACATGCTCTATCTGCACAGGACCACAGGAACTCAGGGAAACCCACCCTGCCCCCAAAACCAGAGAGGGGGAGCCTGGATCACAGTGTCCCTGCCCAGAAGCCTCCCTTTGAAGTTTCAGGGAACCCTTTGGTTGGCTTTGAGGTCATTGTCCTGAAAGCTTAGGAGAGAGTGTTCTCCTAACGCAGAAATCACATCTGTGCAAACATTTCCATCCGGGCTGAGGGTGTTAGACACAAGCTAGGCAAAGCCACTGGACACTGGGCTTCTCCACTTAGCCTGGACTTTGGAGCCGGAACCCAAGCTGGACACAGGCACCACTCAAAGCTTGCAGGGGGCTCAATCCCCTCCCTTCTCAAGCCCCCACTCTACTGTCCCTGGCTGCATGGTAGTTACGGCCGTGAGGTCCCTGCTCCCAGAGCCCACACACGGGCGAGCGAGGTCTGCGCATGGGCTTTGGTATCCGGCTCCCTTAGGTTCAGCCCCATCACGCCCTGTGAGCACGCCCAGGAAATGTCAGCCTGGTCTCTCAGGTGAGGTCGTCACCCCTAGGACCAGAAAGAAGCCATGTAGGTGGGAACTCCCTTGGAGACCCATGTGTAAATTCCGTTCACCCATGTGTTATGAGTCACGTCCTCTGCCGGGCACCGGCGATGGGTCCTACCAGCTCCTACCCCTGGGAAGCTGCTTGTCAGGTGCAGGAGAAAACGGGCAAGCCTTGCATTCTCGCTGCCCAGCTCTTCATTCAAACCCGGCCTCTCCGGGAGGCCCGCCTGGCTCACCCCGGCCGGAGGGGGGCTCACGGGCCAGGCTCACAGGCCGGCGCTCTCCGCTTCTCCCTGCTCTTTCATCCAGCCGCCTACCTCTCGATGGCCCTCGGCCCTCCCTCCACATCAACACACGTGGGGTCCAGACACTCGCTCTCCAGGTTTGCTCAGCACTTGCCTGACTGGCAGGTGCAGAAGCCACTTGGCACACTGTTGAATGGACCAGTCACACAAACTGCTCAGTCCTGCAGCAGAGGAGGTAAAGTGCAGCACGGAGGGTCCAGAAACTCTGCCTGAGGGGAACAGGGAAGGATTTTCACATGAGGGGACATTCGTGTGGGGTTTTAAAAGATAAATAGGGACAGCACAGAATGCCTGCAACCTCAGGACTCTGGGAAGCTGAGGCAAGAGGGTGGCATGTCTGAATCCAGCTTGGGGAATTTAACAAGATTCATCCTTCAAAAATAAAAAGGCTGGGGATAAAGCTCTGTGCCAAGGCCCTAGTTTTGAGCCCTGGTACTGCTAAGTCAATCAAATATTTGAAAATTGAAAAATAAAAGATGTGCATGGGTTCACCAGCCAGAGAAGGCAATGCGTTTCTCAGTCATCCTATGACCTTGCGGCCATGATTGCCTCAGTTGCCCCTCTGTGAAATGGGAACTGCTGCTCGGTCAGTCTCACGAAGGCTGAGGGGATGCTTCCTACCACCCGCACATGTGACGCCAGGTGTAGTGTAGGAAAAACCATCATGAAGGCAGCTCCTAAAATGTCTCCTGAAGCGGCAGGTGTGTCACTTGGCACACAGTGGACATCCAGTCACCGGCCCAGGACTTCCCTGTCTGGAGAGGGTTCGGTGCCCGCTGCCTGCGGTGGTAAAGGCAGCCTGGGGCCCGGTGGGTGAGGGAGGGGTCAATGGCAGAATACTGAGCACACCGCCGGCACTGTCATAAGTGTGTCCTGTGTGTGAACTCACTCTCTCCCCCTCGGCCCTGGCTATCGCTGCTATGTGGCAGATGGAGAGGCAGGGGGGATCCAATGACTTGCCCAAGGTCACACACATCATCCATGCCCGCACTGAGATGACAGACAGACAGTCCAGTTCCAGTTATGGTGCTTTCAGCCACAGCACCCTCCTGGGGGCACTTTCTTGAGAATCAAGCCAGCAAGCAGTGGAAATCTGGAAGGTTCTGAGTGCCCAAGGGAGACAAAGGTCGATTTTTCCAGGAGAAATTAGAGAAGACCTCTCAGCAGAGGAGCATTTATGTTGGGTCTTGAAGCATGGGGAGGAGTTTGCACACACACACACACACACACACACACACACACACACACACGAAAGGCCATTAAAAAGAGACATTCACTCATTCAAAGAACATGTTCTGAGGAATCCTGGGAGCCCAGCCCGGAACTGAGTGATCCTGGGGACAGGGGTGAGTCAGACCTGGGCTTGGCTCTCTAGAGGCTGCTCATCTGGTGAGGAGGAGAGAGGGGAAGAGGAAGGGAAGATGGGGTGATAGGATGGATGTGGGGGAGGGCAGAGGTGGCAGGGAGAACCAGCTCGAAGCTCCCTGGGACTTGGCAGGGAGAGGGGTGGGTAGGGTGCTCTGTCCTTCAGGGTGGGGCACCCCGTCTTTAGGGGTGGGGCTAAGCAGAAGGGGACAGGTTGTGACAGGAGTGGGTTAATCCTGATGGGACCTGGTTTCCCAACACTGCGGGAGAGGAAGGGGCCAAAGCCCCGGGGTGGGAGGTCTATGCCGGTCCAGCTCCCTGCCTGCTCTTCCTCCTCCCCGCCTGGGTCTTCTGGGTCTCTGCCTGCCTCCCGCGGGCCTCTCTGAGCGGATGCCTCTCCCATCTCTACTTGCTCTCTGGGGGACTCCCCACACTTTTTATCCTGTGCTGTGAAGCTGGCCAGGTACCCTCATCTTCACCCAAAGTAACCCTGTCCCCATCCTAGGATGTCCCCTTTGGGGCGCTCCTCCTCCTCCAGGCCATAAAAGATTGTGGGCCCAGATCCTGTAGCCTGAGGTCAGGGAAACGGGGCACCTACAGCCCCTGCATACCTCATCTCTCCTAGGGTTCTGCTCCAGTCAGGGCCAGCTCATCCCGACAGGGGCCCTTCCCAATCAGGGGGTCTCTTACACCCTGCTCCCCTCCCAGGTCTCCATCACAGCCCTGGGGCTTCCCCTCCCGGGGACATTTCTCAACCCTGCTTAATCACTGGGGCGGCCTCAGGGAAGAGGAAGCCATGCATGGCTTACCTTAAAGAAGCGCTCATACCAAGCCTGGCCCAGGACCCAGCAGTGCTCCGAAGCCATGAAGCTGGGATTTGGACTCGCCTGGGCTCTGCTCCTCTTCCTGGCTGGTGAGCCGCCCCCACCCCCTGCCGCCACGGCCTCTCTGGGTTAGCTGTCTCCCCACCAGGCGGCCCACCAGCCTTGCCCTGGCCTTCTCTACATCCTGCCCTCCGCACTTCTCAGTACCCTGCCCTGGGCTCTCCCTGCCTGCTCAACACCCGCCCCTCTGCCCTCACCCCACTCCAGGGCACAGCTGGGCGGACACCCGGGCCATTGGAGCCAAGGAATGTCCCCGCAACTCACAGCCCTGGCAGGCGGGCCTGTTCTTCCTCACCCGTCTCTTCTGTGGAGCGACGTTGATCAGTGACCGCTGGCTGCTCACAGCTGCCCACTGCCGCAAGCCGTGAGTACCGGAGGGGCTGCCCCAGGCGGGGAGGGGGTACCAGGTGAGGGGGATGGGGAGGGGGCTTCCCGGTTAGAGGGAGAAGCAGCTGCAGGCAGGAAGAGCAGAGCCTGCTTGTTGGATGCCAAGCATCCAACTCTGGGTCACCAAGGATGACCTTCCCGAATTCCAGAATTCCAGACCCTCAGATATCTGGTTCCAAGAACTTTGAGAGTCTGCAAGCCTTCTTCTGGTTGGAAGTTGAGGCTATTAAAGCCCTAATCTCTGCCCCTGAGAAGACCAGAACTATAAAGTCCTAAGATCTGAAGGCCATGAAATCCTGGAATCATACATTCAATGAGTACAGGAATAGTCTTAGTGGTCGGGATCAGCGCTGCCCAAGGGAAATTTAACACCACTCACCACCGTGAGCTCAAGTTTTCTAGGAGGACTGCAAGTTCCAGCCCAGTCAGGGCGACGTAATTATTAAAACAAACTTAATAACAGATTTAACTGGAATACTCAAAATACTATTTTAACATGTAACTATTTTTAAATAACTATGAATGTCATAGTTATCTTTTCCTTTGTAAGACTTCAAAATCCAGCATGAATTTCATACACAGGACAATCTGAATGTGGACCAACCACATTTGAGGTGTTCACTGGCTGTCCTGGCAAGCACAATCCTAGAATCTTAGTTTCAGAGGGTTCTTGAGTCACTGAATGTAGACACTTCTAGTCCTAGAATCTTTGATTCACAATACTATCATCCATAGCATTCTAGAACCTTGACTGAGAGAATTACAAAAATGTAGAATCTGCTGATGCGCTATACTCTAGAATTATGTAATTCCAGTCTTAAAAACTAGTTTTAATTTGGAGAGTCATAAAGTATTAAACTACTCGAATTCTAGACTCTAAAATTTATAAAATGATAGGTTTGTTAGATTTCTGTAGTGGTAAAATTTTAGTCTTTTTGTCCCAGAATATTAGAACTCTAAACCCTTTAAGTACTAGACTTAATTGCAGATAATTTTAAACTCTTGTATATTTTGAGCCAGAGAAATATAAGCTGTTAGAACCTTGGATCCATAAAATTCTCAAACTTGAACCTCTTAAAATTCAAGAATCATATAACCTGGAGTGTTAGAATTCTAAAATTCTCTAAGCTTAGATTCTGGGTATTCTAATAGAATCAGAATCCACATGAAACAGGAATCCTTTCTGCATTATCTCTGAATGAGGGCCATTCATGCTGTTCTAATATGCGTCCATTCAAGAATACAGCACAAATGCTGGTATAGGATGCTGGATGGGAATTTCCCATCATGCACAGCTCCATGATCTCTTAACACTGGAGGGTGGATGAACAATGTTTAGATTTAGTTCCAAAGACAAAAGAGGAAAGGAGGAGAGATATGGAGATGAAAGAAATCAGAGGCTGGAATGTGGGTAGAAGCAGTAACTTCCCCAGCCTGAGGCAATATCTCAAGGGGTCAAAGAAGGACAAAGAAAAAAAGTAACATCTCATTCTCAGTCATTAGCCTGGTGCCTGATGCCAGACCTCAGAGGGTGGGAAATGGACGTGTAGACCCCAGAGGGCCCCCGAACTGTTCAAAGAAAAATAGGTGGGCTGAGACTAAGCCAAAGGGCCTAAGGTTAGACCTGCAGAAGCCATGCCTGGGTAAGTGAAGGATAAGAGAAATAAAAAAGCCCAAGGTTACAGATGACCCCCAATGAGGGGATTTTCCATATCCCAACCCCTTCCACACAAATGGCCCCAAAACATCCTCAGAGTCACTCCCACAGAAGCCACCAGCCTTGTGAGGCAGGGGTGGGGTCGTTATTGTGTGATAGGTGGGACCCTCACAGGCCCACAAGGTTCTCAGGGAACCCAGGTCACCACTGAGACTCCAGATGGGGCAGAGTAGCAGGAGGCTCACTTTGCATCATGGTAAGTTAAGGGTGAATGCTTTGGAGGGAGAGCTACACAAGCAAGGCAGACAAGAAGTCAGAGTAGGGAGCAGGGACCCAGAGAGTGCATGTGGCATTTGGAAGACCACACACCACCCTGATGGACAGAAAAAGAAGCCTGGGCTCAGAAGTCTCCAGGCCCCCGCCTCCCCTTGGCCTGACCCCTGCATTCTGTCCCACAGGTACCTGTGGGTCCGTCTTGGGGAGCATCACCTCTGGAAGTGGGAAGGCCCAGAGCAGCTGTTCCGGGTCACAGACTTCTTCCCCCACCCTGGGTTCAACAGCGACCTCAGCGCCAATGACCACAACCACGACATCATGCTGATCCGGCTGCCCAGGCCTGCGCATCTGGGGCCTGCGGTGCAGCCCCTCAACGTCAGCAGTACCTGCGTCTTCCCTGGCACCAAGTGCCTCATCTCAGGCTGGGGGGCGGTGTCCAGTCCCAAGGGTATGGCCTTGCCCATGACACGCCACGCTCCCTGTGTCTCTGCCCAGGGTCTATTCTCTCTCCTCCTCCTTCTGTATCTACCAACCTATTTCATCATATCTCAAATGCCAGCAACCTTAAGATGCATCATGTTATGAACTGATAAAAGTGGGGGCGGGGCTCCATGGGCAGTGTGACACCACTGACCGGAAGACACATCTGGACTTTTGAGATGCTTAAATGTGAATCTCAGAATTGTGACAAAGCGTGTCTCTCACAGTCCCATGTTGGCAATCTTATGGCTGACCAGTGTGAGTTTCCAGACTTTTTAAAAAAAAGTCTAAGTGGGCTGCTGTTGATACCTAAAACCTGGGGCATCTTATGGAAAAGCCAGGTTTTTTAATTGGTTTGAAAAAGTTCCCAAAATGGCAACCCCTGGGAAGCCAGTAGAGACTGACACCTTCCCACCTGCTTCAGGTCCACAGCAACTCACCCTGCCACCTGCTGGCTGGCCACGCTGTTTACCCAGAAAGCACCTTGATGCACGGGCATTGGCAGTTGTGCGTCACAGAGATGCATGCCTGTGTTCTGCATCCCTAATTCTGTCTCTGTGGAATGTGCTGTGCCTGTCTGTCTATAACCAGTACCCCCATCTCTCCTTTCCTATCAGTGATATCCACTCCTTTACTGCTTGTCCTCCCCAGCTTGATGCTCCTGGGTCTGTTTTCCCATGTTTCTCCTCTGAGTGTCTTTCCCTTTAAGAGGTCTATTCTGCACATGAACCTACCTGTGCCTCCTCTTCTCTCTTCTCTGAATCTTTCTGTTTCACTCTCGTCTTTCTGGCCTCTCTGCCTTCTCCTATCCTTCTGCTACTCTTCCATGCTGTAACTCTGTCACAATTTTTTGTCTGTCTTTCCCCTCCTGGGGAAAGGGAGGGTTGCAGAGAGGGGATTGCAGAGGTGTGGGCACAGCCTCTGACCCTCTGTGACCTCCTCCCCACAGTGCGGTTCCCGCTCACGCTGCAGTGTGCCAACATCAGCATCCTGGAGCCCATGCTCTGTCACCTGGCATACCCAGGTCACATCTCAGACAGCATGATCTGTGCAGGCCGGTGGGAAGGGGGCCTGGGCTCCTGCCAGGTGAGACCCTGCTTGGGGAGGGGAGTGGGCTGTGCAGGATACTGGGCCTTGGAGCAGGTGGGGGCTGGAAGCCTAGATTCTTGGATCTGAAACAGGAGGAGCCTGGGGATGTGCTTTTACTCCTGGGTCTGAGGGGGAAGAGCCCGGAGAGCCACGCCCCTGGCTGGTGGGGAGGAGCATGTGACCTGTGCACCAGGGGTGACTGAAAAATACAGTGAAGGCTTACATTAAGATACTCATTATAGTAAAAGACAGTGCGGTGAAATACCTTCCAAACAGTCCCCTTGCTTCAAATAAACCTATCCATCCCACGGTTCTCGCCACTTTCTGAAGTGGTTCTGGACGGCCTCAGTGCTGGAGGTACTCTTTGCTGAGTGTCTTTATAAAAAATGATCAAAAATAAGGCGAATGCTCCGCCAAGCACCATCTAAAGAAAAGCAGACTTACAAGAACTTAGCGTGTCCTCACCCACCTGGTTCATCGGCTCTGGCACCATTCGACTTCTAATGACCATGAAAGATAAACATTTTGAATTCAATCAGGCCATCGAGGCAGCCAGGAGAGCACAACTAAAGACACAACTAAGAGAGCACTTACAGAACTGCTTCAGAAAGTGGCAGGCGCCACGGATAAGTGTGTTGGAAGCGAAGGGGACCATATTGAGGGTAATTTATACTAATATATGCCTTTTCGTGTCATAAAAGCTTTAAATGCACATTTGGATCGCACCTCGTAACAGGGTCGAATAGACCGACCTAACCTTTTCTCTGCTCTTCTCCTGTGCACAGGGTGACTCTGGAGGCCCCTTGGTTTGCAACGGAGCCCTGGCGGGTGTGGTGTCTGGGGGCGGTGAGCCCTGCTCCAAACCCGGGCGACCCACGGTCTATACAAGCATATGCCACTATGACGACTGGATCAGAAAAACCATGAAAGAAAACAGTCCGTGAGGAATCACGGCAGGGCTCTGTCGCAGCAGTCTCTGCACACAGGACCACGGGTTGCCTGGGAGACAAAACTCTGGACACTCAGTCTCCGCCCCGCACGTTGCCCTCCACGTTATAGCCACGTCCCGTCAGAGCGCGGCCAGGCCCCGCCCCAGGGCGGCACCAATCATTGGCACCACCTCCTGGAACGGTCCAACTGCGGTTCCGCCCCAAGGATCACGCCTACCAAATAGTCCCGCCCCTTAACTTTGTCCAATGGGACTTCTCTGGACAAACTTCTTTTGGCCACGCCTCCTCCACCCGAGGCCCCGCCCTTATGACGTCAGAACGATACAGCCCCGCCCACGTGGAACTCCGTCAGGGTCGGCCCGCCCCTCGCAGCCCAGCCCTGGGCGTGTCCTGGGTTTGAATCCAGCGCGGGAACTCCACGGGGAGGAGCCTGGGTGCGACTCGAAGCTGTTACGCGCCAATAGGCGATTTTACAATAAATGCGCCTTCTTTCGGCCTGGCCTGCGCTGTGAATGGAGGGCGCCGGGTAGGGGGTGGAGGGTGGACGGAGGACGTGGTGACACCCCCAGTCCTGCATGAGTCCCGCCTGCCGTCTGTCCCCATCACCCCTATTGCAGCAAGGCCTTGAACCGTGATGGGGCTGCTCCCGCCACTCCCCGGGCAAGGGGAAACCAGGTCACGGTGCCTCCCAAACCTGCCTTCCCAGATCCCTCACCTCGGAGGCGGGCAGGCCGGGTCGGCCCTCGGAGGACTCGCCTTTTGTTATTTCGGGTTATTGGCAGCAGCCCCCTCCTCCCACGAGATCGGGCTCCCTGCCCTTTCCCCCCAAAGGACTTAAGATTTCCACCCCCAGCCCCCACCCACCTTAGGCCCAGGGGTCCAGACCCCAAACCTCCCCCTACCCCGAGCCCCGGGCTCCAGGTCCAGCTCTTTCCCGGGGAGCCAGGCTCTGAGCCCTCCGCCCCATTACCTCGGAGTCCGAGACCCCGTCCCCTCCGCCCCTCTGCACAGACTCCCGGGCTTCTCGGCCGCTTCCCGGCTCGGGAGCGGGAGGAGGCGGGGGAAGAGGCGGGGACTCCCGGTTAAAAAGCTGTAGACGCTTGTACCCGGCCGGCGGGCAGCAGCGGAGGACTGGCCTCTCCCTCAGAGTCGGGATCAGTAGCGGACCCCGCCCCCGGATCCTGGAAGGTGAGGTGGGAGGTGCTCGGACGCGGGCGTCAGGCGAAGGGACCCTTCTTTCCTCCCCAGGCCACAGGACCCTGGCCTCTGATCCATCTCCCTCGACAAAGGCCACACAACCCCAGCACCCCCTCCGTCCCTCCCGTCCATCTGTCTTCAGACCCTGCACTCCGAGACCCAGTTCCCTGCTCCCCTGGCAGGTAGGAGACATCCCCACCCCCACCCCCAGTCACCTTGGGTCACCCCTGCACTTAGATTCAGAGACTGGGCTCCCATCCCCTTCAGCCTCAGAACTGAGAACCTCTATTCTCATCTCCCTCCGGCAGGACCCACACAGCTCCGGGAACTCTGCTCCTTCCCCGCCCTGAACTGGAGCTAGAAGGCCCGCAGTCCCTTCCCGTCTCTACCCCACTCTCTCCAGCCCTCGGCCCCAGCATGGGACGTCCCCTGCCCCGTGTGGGCCTGCTGTGGGCCGTCCTGCTCCTGCTGCTGGCCTCCTGGGCAGGTGAGGGGCGGCATGGGTGAGCACAGAGGAAGCAGGGTGTTCGGGGACCCTGTGTGCACCTGTGGAGGGTGGGCGGCACGCAGTGGCTGGAGAGGGGATGCGCAGCCTGTGGCTGAGGCCCTGGGACAGCCGGTGGGGGTGGGAGCCCGTGTCGGAGAAAGGGTGGCACCGCAACTCCGAGGGGATGCTGCCAGGGTGTGTGTGCTGCGTGGGCGATGACTTGGGCTCCTGTGGGTACATGTATGTGTCTGCCAGACCCAGGACAGGAAGATACGGAATCATGCAGAGTTCTGATTGAACTGTCCCTTTGAACCCTCGGGGCTCTTCCAGGCCCTGGCACTGCCCCTGAGGGTGGCGACCTGGCCCTCTCCCTCCTGCTGCAGGGCGCACCAAGGCACAGGAGAACAAGGTCCTGCATGGCCATGAGTGTGAGGCCCACTCCCTGCCCTGGCAGATAGCCTTGTTCCAGGGCCAGCGACTGCTCTGCGGGGGTGTCCTAGTGGACCCCATGTGGGTCCTCTCTGCAGCCCACTGTAAAAAAATGTGAGTGGATGTCGGGGCTGTGGGGTACTTGAGAAGGTGGGGGAGAGGGTGTGGGGGTGAGGCCTTAGCTCCCAAAGGAGAAAGCTGGACCCCTGAGTCTGGGGGAGGAGGTCCCAGTCCACATTGAGAAGGAGGCTAACTCCCAGGCTCCCCCCACCGTTTCCAGGAAGTACACAGTGCGGCTGGGAGATCACAACCTTAAGAGTAAACCAGATCAAGAGATTTCTGTGGCTCGGTCCATCCAGCACCCCTGCTTCAACCACAGCAATACGGAGGACCACAATCACGACCTGATGCTCATCCGACTAAGCAAGCAGGCGTCCCTGGGGCCCAAAGTGAAGCCCATCAACCTGGCAAAGCAATGCGCCAAAGTGGGCCAGAAGTGCACCATATCGGGCTGGGGCACCGTCACCAGCCCCCGAGGTAGAGGGCTCGGCCTCTCCTGGGAGGGAGAGGAAGAGCTGGTGGCCCAGTGGACCCCAAGCCATTGGCAAACCTGGTTCTACCATGAGAGGACAAAGATGGGAACATGATTGTGAGGTTAGGATTTACCCGGGAGTGAGACCCAGAAGGCCCGTCAGGAGTGGGGATGGAATGGAGGGACCCAACACACTGTCAAGCGGGGATCTAGATAATCCCTCCTTGGCATGGGTGGCGCTGTCCTAGGAAAGCACTCATTTCTCAGCGTTTTAGAGACTCTTTTTAGCAGGCTGAGGGTGAATGGACTCCTTGGGGGTTCAGGAAAAAGGACTTCTTAACCCCTTCTGTCCTTGAACCCAGGATCCTGGCCCTGTGCCCTCTCCCCTTTGACCCAAGAGTCCACCCTTCCTAGCTCAGGATTCAGGGGTCCAGGTCCCCAACTCCCTTCTCAGTCTAGATCTCCTTTGAAGTCATCCAGTGGGACTTCAGAATCTAGAGAAGCCCTCATGTTACTTCGAGGTGGAAAAAATGAGGCTCGTCACACAGGCGGAGGGGCTCCCCAGACACGAGTCCCTGCTCCCCTGCTCCTGCTGCAAATGAAGCACAGACGCTCACAGAGCAGGTGGACCTGTCCACGCTCTGCGTCTTCTCCGCCAGGGAGCCCCTTCTTATCTCCCAACCTCACTTTCCTCTGCCAATTGAGATTGTTTGGTTCCTTTTTTATTTTTATTTATTTATTTATTTTTGGTCCTGGGAATCCAACTCACAACCTCACATTTGCCAGGCAGGCACTGTGCTACTGAGCTATATTCCCAGCCCTCCATGCAGATTAACAAGAGCATTAATTCTACTTTCAGTAATTAAATCAATCCTTATTTACCAAGCACCTAGCATGCCTCAGGCACAAAGTCTTTGTTCTAATGGGGTCACATACAAAGAAGGGAAAATAGACCATAAACAAATACATAAAACAAAACATGAGGTAGAGTTCATTACATGGCGGGCATAGGCAGGAGAGTGGTAGAGGGATAGTGTTTTCTTGGAGTCATCGCTTCTGGAGGCTTCTAGGAGATGACATTTGGAAGGAGGAGGATCCATTGGAAATTGAGAATGTGGTGGTCTGAGGGCAGGGTCATTAGAACGAGAGGGTCAGAGGTGACACAAGGGGCCACCTCCAAGTCTCTCCCAGGGGCACAGCTCTGCTTGTCCCTGATGCCCCCTGGGAAATGTGCCAACTCTGGGTGGGCAGAGGGAAGTGGCAGCCAGATGGAGGTGGACACAACCTCTTGCTCCTCAGAGAACTTCCCCAACACCCTCAACTGCGCAGAGGTGGAGATCTTCTCCCAGAAGAAGTGTGAGGAGGCCTACCCGGGCAAGGTCACCGACGGCATGATCTGTGCAGGCAACAGCAATGGAGCCGACACCTGCCAGGTGGGTGACTTCCAAATTCCTCTCCTGCCAATCCTGCACCCGTCCGCTAGAGCCTTGAGTCTTGGGGAGGAGTCCTTGGGAAGGTGACCTTAAAGGGTTAGTAGCCAGAGAGGTTGTTCCTCTCCCTATGAGTGGAGTCAGGTTCAGAAGAAGGCGCCGCGCCCCCTGAAGGCCACATAGGATAGGCCCCAGGAGCATGGATCGTCAGTGTCATTTTCTTACCGGATGAGAGGCAGACAGGCAGGGTGTAGATGATGAGGGAATGTGACCGCGGAAGGACAGAGTCTGCCGTCGGAGGCTAGGCAAGCTGCCTGCCCCCGTCCCACATCTCCTACCTGCAATCTGTGCCCACGCCACCACTGGCTAGGAAGCCAGCCAGCTCTCTGCGAGCCCCTGGGTGACGGGCTCCTTGGGTAGTAACGCTGCCTCACCAGCAGGCCAGGGAACTGTCGGTGCACCCCTCAGGAGACTCCCACCCCTCCTTCCCTTGGGATCTATCATAGGTACACTGTTCTCCTTCCTGTCCGGCTGTCACTCGGGTCTGGTGTCGCCGGGTTTTGTCCCTTTCATTAAAACTCCACCCTGTCATTAATGACCAATCCCTGGAGACAGTGCCTTCTTCCTCATTGGCCAACAATGGATCCATTTCCATCAGTGATACTGCTGTGAAAGCAGAAATCTCTCCATTCTTTCGTAAGGGCAATGGGCTCGTGGCAGAGATTCTTTTCCTTGTCCCTTGGAGATCGGGGGTGACGTGTGTCTGTGTGACCACAAGAACTCTGCTCCTTTCTCCCATGCCTGGTACTGGAATCGATGGAGGAAACATCTTCTCAGTTCTCTCCCCGTAATCTCCACAGTCTTCCCTCTGGCTTGCACCGCCAGGACTTCATTCACTCTCTTCCATCATTGGTCTGGATTCCCGCCATCCTCCTTAAACATTCTGTCTGTACCTTGTACATCGGAGGCCCTGCCTTCTCAATTCTGATTGGTTTCAGGGGGCAATGCTTTTAGGCTCATTGGCTGCAGGGAACCAATCACCTTAAAGAAATAGTATAAATACAAGGAGCAACTGGAAGAAAGTTTGGGCACTAGCTCTCTACCCATCCCCTCCAGGGCGATTCTGGAGGCCCACTGGTGTGTGACGGAGTCCTCCAGGGCATCACATCCTGGGGCTCGGATCCCTGTGGGCGGCCCAAGAAGCCTGGTGTCTATACCAACCTCTGCCGCTACCTCAACTGGATCAAGAAGACCATGGGCAACAGGAGCTGATTGCGGAAAGGCTATGGGTCTCTCAATAAACACACCCCTGCTGCTTCCTTGCCTGTCTGTGTATTCGTCCGGTGGGGAGGGGCGAATCAGAAGGGGCTGCATCTTAGTGTCTGGCTTGGTGACAGATCTAAAAGACCAGGACCCCACTGGATTTTCTGGCCAGTGCCAGTACCCAAAATAACTCCTCTCATTCTTTTTCCTTTTTTGAAAGACTTGAGCAAGTGGGAGGATTATTTTAGGGAGGAAAGGATATGCGACTATCCAGGAGGCCAGTCTGAAAAGTGGTCTTGAAAAGGTTTTTGTTTAGTTTTTCTGAGTAGCCTAAGTGTTAAAAGATTTTGGGGAGTTCCTCCCCACCAAACCCCATTGTGAGATATGCATAGAAGCATACAGTAAATACTGACAAATCAACACTCATGAAATCAACAAATAGGTAAGAAAATCATACTTTGAGACACCTCCAAAGTCTAAAAAATTTTTTTCACAGTTTATCAGGTGTTTGGGGGTATCTGGGGTTATCAATGGAAAAAATGAACATTGTGTCCATATTAAAGTGTGGAACAAAAGGCATTTGGGGATGTTGTCAATACAGAAAACCAAAAGCTTAACATAAATTTCCTCAGGGAGAGGTAGGAGGGTTGGTTATTATAAGGATATAAGTAACCACTGCTAGGATTTCCCAGAGTACTGTATATTCTTACAAAGGACTGATTTAAACCCAGACTGGGCAATTTAGTGAGAACCTGTCTCAAAATAAAAAGGGCTGGGAATGTAACTCAGTGGTAGGGCACCCTTAGGATTAATCCTCAGTATTACAGAAGAGAGAAAGAGAGACAGAGATACAGAGACAAAAAGACAAAGAACATGGTTGCTCCCACTCACGTTTTCTCATTCAGCCACATCACAGGTCACTGAGTGGCCAATTGTTTGATTGTATTCTGGTCAGATGACCAATCTGAGCCAATCATTGGCCATTTGAAGTCACGTGATATGAAATATGGCTGCCTAGGGTTGTTAAAAAGTCATTCTCCACAAGGGATGTGGATGTGTGAAATGCTCTGTCCCAATCAGTCTCCAGCTCTGACTGCCCAGCTTGATCAAGGATCTGTCATTGCTGCTAGGGAGAAAGCATGGGACTTGGTGGCTTGACCTGTGCCAAGTGGGTGGGTGGGATTGGATAACCTTAATGCACAGTCTCACCAGAGCTACAGGAAGTGAGGAAGCATCTCCCCAAAAGAAATGCAGCATTGTTCCTGAAGGAAGGGGGAAGGGAATCCAGCAAGTCAAAAACAATGGGCCGTCAGAACCCAGAGGCTGAGTTAGGAGGTGCCAGAACCATTGTGTCCCGGATCCCTTAGGGTAGGGCACAGCTGGCAGGATGGTCGGATGCCAGTACTTATGTGTACTCATGAGCTGGAGGATGAGTCATCAGACAAAGGTTTAGGACATGAATCTGAGGGTGAGGGAGGTATGAAGCTGGGTGTCTGGGTGGGACTTAGTCGCAGGTATTGATGGTAACCTCAGAGGACACAAGGAGTAGGAATTTGGGCTCTCACCAACGTAGAGGCCGAGCGTCATTAACAGGCCCAGGGAATGCATCAGTAAGAGTCTGCTCTGAGGCACGTGAGGGTGGAACAGGAATTTCCTTGAGTGCGTGTGCGTGAGTGCAGTGGTAATACAATGGGCTTTTGCATTCCCAGAATTCAAATTCTGACCCTTCCTCCTCCTGAGCTATGCAATTTTGCTCAAGTCATCTAATCTCTCTTAAACTTCTGTTTCCTCATCTATAAAATGAGGGTGGACAATCTTTACTTGGGCAGATGTGGGGAACAGCAGAGACGAGGTCTGAGAAGCACCTATGACACTGCTGTGCAGGTAGACAAGAAATGGAAACTGCTTCATTCCTCGGATGCTGGGGTATGCTGGTGTTAATTCAGTGCCCAATGTGTGCTCCTCAATCTTCCATCTATAATTTATGTAACTCTCCCAGCTGCCTCAAGGAGCAGGCTTCACTCTTCTTCCACCTTAGAGAAGAACTGCAGACTCAGAAAAACGAAGTCACAGGATGGACAACAAACCTGGGCTGGACTGATTGTGAGGACACTTGCTTCCTAACCCAGCCCAAGGCAGAATGGCTCAGAGATCAAAGCAGGACTCAATATGAAGCTGGTGGATCTGAGGGTGCCAGAGGCTTTGCAAACCAGAATTTACTTAGGTTCCTCCTATGTTTTCCAGTCTGAGCTGGGTGCTGAAGAAAACAACAGTGAACGCCTTTTCTCACGAAGACCAGGATTTAGCAAGAGAGCCAGATTAAATACTTAGAACCAGAACTCTCAGAGTGACAGACATGCAAAGCACATCTGACATTTCCACTTGGGAGTGATAGCAGAGCTCCAGACTACACAGTTCTTTTCCCTTTTTAACAGAATGCTAAGGGCAGTGAGGACTGAGGTTGGGAGAAACCAGAGGTGAAGATTCAGGGGAAGATAACAAACTGGATGTCTTGTGAAAACTCCTCCCTTTGGAACCAGAAAGGAAAGCTATCAGTTTGTAGGTCACGGAGCTGTCAGATTACATAATCTGGGGAGCTATCTTTTGTTTCTGGGTAAGGTGACACTCTTCAGATCTGGGGTACCATTGTGGAATTGGCAAGGCCAGGGGTCTGAGTTTTGAGATCTGATTTTGGCCTTGAGGGTCAGTTGTGCCAGGTTTATTGACTTAGTTTAAACCTAGCATGGGGCCCACATTAGAATGATGTTAGTTGGAAGGATTTGTATTACAGTTCGTGCAGAATAAAAGTTCAACACTGTGGGGTTGGAGAAATGAGGGTGGAGTGCAAGTAAGCTGGTGATGCAAATGAAATTGGGATTTTAGTAGAAATTGGCTTGGAAATGAGAACAGGGATGGAGCTGGGTGGCCACAGGGGGTGAGTTTACAGGTAGGAGTCAGCGTGGGCCTCCTGACAGGAATGGAGACGGGAGTCTGTGCTGTCTGTGAGATACTTTGGGGGCTGGGGTGGATACTCAGTGTTTGAGTCAAGGCTCAGTTTGACTTATGGTCAGGAGTTCAGGGTCAGTTGAGAGTCGGAGTTGAGGTTAGTTGAAGTTGGATCCTAGCCTACATTCCAACTGTATTGTAAACCCCAATGTCAAGTTCAGTCATCCAAGTATTGTAGTCCTCTTTCTAGTTTTCCTCACAATCCAAAAAGTTATATTTGTAATCCCATTGAGACGTCATTGGAATCCCAGCAAGTTAATTCCAATCTACCATCACCAATGCAACCCCACGGTGAGAGTAAAGACACCAACACATGTTCCAAGTTAAGGGCAGCCAAGGGATCCTAAGTCCAATCCCGTGAGGACATGTGGACAAAGGCCTTGATCCTAGGCCTCTCTCAGAATTTATTATCTTGTGAAGAAGGGGGGTGGCTCAGGGATGAGTGACAGTGAGGATGTGGGGGGATTAGGTGAGTAACTTGAGCTGGCTGGCCAGGTGCAAGATTGGCATCTCTGTAGATTGGAGAGATAGAGATACGCAGAAGGATCAATCTACATAATCCAATTAAGGCAGCAGTGTTACAATGCTTAGAGCCAATTGAGGAGAGAAGGAAATACTCTAGCCCGGCTTTTTACATATCAGTATAAGGAAATGAGTCTCCAAATAATCAAAGTCACAGTAGTTATTTTGGATTCAAAGGGAGTCACTGGAGTTGTCTCCCACACAGCTGAGGTCTAGGTTTAGGTGTATATTGGAGTTGGTGAAGGCTAAAGCAGCATTTGGGGATAATACTAGGTACCAGTTAAAGCTTGGGGTTAAGCCCAGCTAGGCCCTGGCAAGACTGGTGTAGGAGGGCATTAGAGATATGCATGAGGTCAGGCAGGCCCTGAGGTCTTTCCGCCCTTCTGAGAAGCCGCCAACCACACCTGACCATGTCACGTCCACAAATGGCACCACCACTCCCAGCGAGAACCAAAAGCCTCCTCATCTCCTTCTGTTTCCCCAGCTCGCCATCCACCCCAGAACCACAGCCTGTGGATTCTCTCTCTGCAGCCCAATCAGAGTCCACTGCGCGTGATCACCACCTCCCAGGGTCCTTATCCAAGTCTCCATCACCTTTTATCTAGACGACGACTAGACAACGTCTTCTTCGTGGTCTGCAACATCTTCCCGTCTCCCCCAATCCCTCCTTATAGAGCAGCCAGAGTGCAATGCTGTTTCCCTGAAGTCCGCAGCACTCTCCTCCACCCACAGGCTGCGGTCAGCTCACCCTTTGCTCTGAAAGGAACTCAGTAGTCTGGCTCCGGGATGCATCCACATGGCCTGAAGCTCAGGGCCTCTTGCGGTCTCCCCCACACTGCCCCCTTCTCGCATCTCCCATGCTCTAATGCTTTCTGTGCTTCCAGCTTTCTGTTCATTGTCGCTTCCTGGGTTCCCACGGCCTGGCAGAGCTTCACAATCCCCTTCACCTTTCCGTCAGGGCCCCTTTCATGGCTGTGATTTTACACCTGCTTGTTCCAGCTATTTGGTTATTGTTCTTTTTCTCAAGCTTGTCGGTGCTCTGAGGAAAGGGACTCTACCCAGATTTACACACCACTGTGTCCTCAGCATCTCACCCAGCCTGTCACACAGATGGAGCTCAGTACCTACTCACGAAACACAGCACAGAACCAGCTCTGACCCAGGGGTGGGGCTCAGCCAGAGAGACTCCGCCTGCACTGGAGGGATACTGGCTGTGTTCAATGCTATGGCTTCAAGATGAGGCTTCGGGGGAGACCCAAATTTGGCTTCATGGTTCCCGATCTTATCTGGGATCTGAGCTGGGACTTGGGGTCAGCACTGAGGTGTTAGTAAGGATGAATGTGGCAGTAAGGACCAAACAACTTGATCACAGACAGGAAGCCTGGAAGAGCCACAGGATGAGGCCATTCCACGGTTGGGTGATTTACCAGCACTACATCATCATCAGAGACCCAAATGATCATCCCTCTCTTTGGCCATCTGCAGTACTTTGACTCATGCCACCATCTACTTACCCTCATGGTATGAGGAGAGCAGCCACGGTGCTGGAATTTGCATTCAGAAGGGACACCATCTAGCAGAAGCTACAAAAACCCTTGCAGTGACTCTGAAGATAAGAAAATCATTCTCATAAACACCCAGTGGAGTTTTCTTCACTCGCCATTGGCCAGAAGGGCATCATGGGTCCAACCCCTAAACCAATCAGTGTGGCTCCCACACTAGCTCACCCAGCCTTGGGGTTATGATGAGAATAAAAGATTATGCCAGGAGGAGGATTTAGCTCGTTGGCACAAGCGCCTGCTTGGCAAGCACGAGGTCATGACTTCAATCCCCGGGCCCCAAAATCAGGTGAGAAGGAGATGTAAAGGAGTGAGTGCCTGGGTAGGCAGCAGTGCTATCTATTGTGGGTCAAATTAGGAGTGGAAGATGGAATTGGGTTCTGCAGCACTTGCTACCACCCAGTGAATTCCATATTCCATGTGCTTATTTTTGCACTCACGGTCTCTAGCCCAATAGAGCAGACAGATCTACAATAGTAGGAATCTCAGGACGGGTGTTCACTGCTGTGCTCCCAGGGTCCAGAATGGTTCCTGGAACCCAACAGACACTCTGTGGATATTTCTGAGATGGACACCATGGGCAGAGATGAATGGACATCTCATCCCTGTTACAACCAAAACTCCCTGAATGACCTTCCATTTAAGGTGGATTACATCAGCCACAACCCTAACACTATAATATGGAATATTACACAACACTCAACAGGAAGGGGAAATGACCAAAAGTACCGACAGGGGAGTGTTCCAGACATTTTACAAGGAAAAAAAAATTAAAAGCCAAGCGTGGTGATACATATCTGTAATCCCCAGCACTCTGGGAGGCTCAGGCAGTAGAATCACAAATTTGAGTCGGACCTGGACAATTTAGTGACTTAGCAGGACTTTATCTCAAAATTTTAAAAAAGCATTGGGAATGTAGCTCTTTATCAAAGCCCTGGGTTTGGCACCCAGTACTAAAAGAAGAAAAATCCTATTATATAATAATACTTAGTACTGTTATCAATATATAATGTAGAGACAAACCTGTGAATGGTATGATCAGAAATACACCTGGGAACGCAGATCGACAGCAGAAAGCGTGAGGCAGGGGCTCAGGAAAGCCACCTTGTTCCACTGTGCTCGCCTTCGTTACACCTGGGCACGGGTTCAGGCTCAAAGGCAGAAGGGATGAAGCCCTTATAAGCCCCATAGACTGGTCTGAATTAGGGTGTGGGTCCAGGTCACCCCTTAGAGGGGCGCAGGGCAGGAAAATGGCCCAGGGGAGCAGCCGCAGCTCAGCCAGCGCCACGCCAGCCCTTTCGGAGCCACTTTCCTGCCCCTCCAAGCCGGAGCACCTGGTCCTCCCGTGCAAACCTGACCAGAATGTACGCGTGGGTGAGTGAGGTGGGTGTCGCCCGACCTGGCTACCTGGCTTCAAGAAGAAGGGTGGAGAGAGAGTGAGGTGGGAGCAATTGCTTTGGCTGCCTCAGGGGTTCAGATAACCAGAGCCAACAGAAAGAGGTGTCCAAGCTCCAGCTCCACCTGCACCACCCCAGGGCGCTGAGGGAGGAGGAAGGAAAGGCGCAGGTGGTATAAGAGGACCGCCCGCACAAGGCTGCACACTTGTCCTTGCCTGGACAGGACCGCAGACCATATCCCAGGCTGCTGGTACCAGGTAAGAAGGGGATGCAGCAGGGCAGGGGCTACAGGAGGGGAGCTGGGGGAGGGCAGGGGTGCTGCTGGCCCTGGCCTCCTGGTTAGAGTGGGAGGTCGCTCACCGGCAGCTCTTAGAGGAGGAGGAAAAGGCTCCACACTTACAGTCTGAAAGGACAGGAGAGGGCTGGGGGTAGGGGCCGAGGACTGAGGGCCCACACCTCTGCGCCTGAGGGGGAAGGCCGAGGGCCTGCGCTGAGGAGGGGCGGAACCAGAGCGAACTTTCCTGCCACAGGACTTGCCTGGCTACCCCGGAGAGGCTTCGAAGCACCATGGCAGGACCCCGTTTCCTGCCGCTGCTGCTTCTCTTGCTGAGCTCAGCCCTGGTAACTGCCGAGTGGGGTCCTGTAGGTGCTCCCTGGGTCCCCTCTGATGGCCACACTCAGTATGGGGATCGTGAGCCGCAAGACGGAGACCGTGAGTCTGAGCCTTCCCTCCCAGACAGCTTCCAGCCAAGAAGGGCTGGGCTGGGCGGTTCAGCCCCCACTCTCAGCTTCTCTCTGCCTCCTCCGTCTCTGCCTGCACCAAGCCCTGCCTCTGCTGGTGAAAGGTCTCCACCAGTCCCCCACTCGGCCCCGTGGATGCTCCTCAGAGCTTTGCCCCCCTCCCTGGTCCCTCCCATGCCCGGTTCTCACTTTCTCTGCTCTCTTCTCCACCATGGCCTCTGCCTCTCCACCTCCCTGATGCTGGCTACCCACGTGCGTCTCTGTGTCCCGGAACAGGCAATGGTGATGGGAACAGGATTATCGATGGTGATCCGTGTGAAGCAGGCTCCAACCCCTGGCAGGTGGCCCTGCTCAAAGGCAACCAGCTGCACTGTGGTGGGGTGCTGGTGGACAGGCGCTGGGTGCTCACGGCCGCCCACTGCAAGATGGGGTAGGTGGTGCCCAGAAGCCAGGCAGGCGAGGTAGGGAGCCTGTGTCCTCTCTCTCGGTCATGATCTCTCTCTCTCTCTCTCTCTCTGAATGTCTCTGCCTTCTCCCTCCCAGCCAGTATGTTGTACACCTGGGTAGTGACAAACTCAGTGACAGGAGAGCTCAGAAGATTAAGGCCACGCAGTCATTCCGCCACCCAAGCTACTCCACACAGACCCACGAGAATGACATCATGCTGGTACGGCTCAACAGACCAGCCAGTCTGTCATCCAGAGTGAAACCCGCCAAACTGCCCACCCGCTGCGAACCCGCCGGGACCTCGTGTTCCATCTCCGGCTGGGGCACCACTACTAGCCCTCAAGGTGACACCAGCTGGGTGGCTCAGGATCTAGGCCCAGCCTCCTCCCTCAGACCCTCACTCGCGCATGTCCAGGCCTGCAGCCCTTCAGTACTTGGGCCACCCTCTCCCTGCATGTTCCAGGCATCTGAGTGACAGCCCCTCCTTGCCTTTCCCACAGTGACCTTCCCCGACAAGCTCATGTGCGCCGATGTGAACCTCATCTCCTCCAGTGAGTGCAAGAAGGTGTACAAGGAGCTGCTGGGAAAATCCATGCTGTGTGCCGGCCTCAAGGACTCCAAGACCAACACCTGCAACGTGAGCCCCCCACACCTGTCTCTGCTCTCTGCCCCTGGCCACTGAGCCTGACTGGCAGGCCTGGCCTTGCCGTCCTCTCCAGATCCTGCCTCCTCCTCAGTCTCTCCCCCCACCCCACAGGGGCTGCCGAGGCTCTGGGCACAGGCAGAGGTTCATGTGACTGAAAGGAGGGATGGGACCAGGGACACCAAGAACCTAGGGGTGGAGATAACTTACATTCTGGCTTTTTTCTTCTTTTTCTGGTACTGGGGATGGAACCTGGGGCCATTGCACTGAGCTATATCTCAGCCCTTATCTTTTTATTTTGGTCTCATTAAGTTGCTAAGTTGCCTAGACTGGTCTCACACTTGCAGTCCTCCTACCTCAGCCTCTCAAGTGGGGTCACAGGCGTGCGCCACCACAGCCAGCTACACTGAACTTTTAAATCACTGCATTGAAGTGGTATTTATTGTGGAAACTAAGGCTTTTCTGTGTAACGTGAATGTCCACTCGTTGCTCTGCTCCTGGCGGTGGGATTGTCTCTTCCACTCCTCTTTATTCCCACTTCTCCATCTCTAGCCTCCCCCTCTGCCTCTGCACATTTTGCCCCACCTTTCTCTTTGTGCCAGATTCTATTTCATTCTTTCCCTCTTTGTTGCCTCTGAGGGTTGATATTTCCCCCTCCATGTCTCTGCTCCCTGAGGGAGGCGGGTAGGGTGTGCTAGGGATGAAGGGATGGGAGACAGGTCCCTGTCCTGGAGAAACTCAGGGAGGGCATTTCATGAGCATAGGGTGGTGGTCCAGAGTCTCACTCAGAAGCTCCAGTGCTCAGTTTAATGCTCTCCTATTACTGCCTCAAAGTCCTTAGTGGTTTTGGGACAAGGAGAGCATGTATTTTTTGCTAGGAGCTCCATAAATGATGTCATATCTCCCACCCTTGGTCTCCAAGATCAACCTGCCTTCCTCTTTCATGCACAAAAGGCCCACATCCACCCTTTGGGGAGGTTGCTCTTCCTCCACTGGCTCATACAGAACCTTTAACTAAGGAATTTTATACAGAAAATGATGACCAAATCCCTGGAAGCCCCACCCCTTTCCTGTGATCATTTCCATTGGCCAGGACTCGACTAATGTCTTATAAGAACCTGGTTGGTCCATTCCAAGATAATACCAAGTCATGCTTTCCCATTGGTTCATAGAGACAATGAGTCTCTTCTCATTGGCCAGGATGTCCCAGAAGGATAAACACTGAACTGGGGAATGTATAAGACTGAGTTGGGGCCAGAGGGTTTGCCCTGAAGCCAAAACTGATCTGGTGTGTTCCCTCCAGGGTGACTCAGGGGGACCGCTGATGTGCAAAGGTACTGTGCAAGGTATCGTGTCCTGGGGAACTTTCCCTTGTGGCAAACCCAATGAACCAGGCGTCTATACCCAAGTCTGCAAGTATTCCAACTGGGTGAAAGAGACCATGAGAAGGCATCCCTAGTGCACCACCAGGAGTCAGCTCACTGTTCCCGGCGGGACACATGGAAAAAAGGACGTCCGTGAACTTTAATTTCCTATCTGATTTTATCTTTCCTCAGAGATATATTAAAACCTCAAAAAACATAAAGTCAAAATATAGCAAAGGCCTAAAGCCAAAACAAGTAAAGAAAAAAACCCTATGTGCTATGGAAAACGTGGTTGAGACCAGCACTGTCAAACCCTGGAGCTGGGAATCACTGGGTCACCACACAGGGGGTTTCTTGTCATGTACCGAGGCCACCCTGCACTGCCCAGTTATTCTAATGGGTCATTAGAATGACCCAGTCATTCTAATGCTAAGAAGAGAGTACTACAAAAACAAAGAAAGGTACCAAAGGGGGAGCAAGAGCTGAGTTGGTTGCACTATTTATTATAGCAAAAGAAGTATCAAAACCTATTCCTGAGCAAGTGGATGGTTTAAAGGACAGGTCAGTGTGTTCAAGGTCACAAGGGGGACAGTGTGAGTAAGACCTAGACAGCAGTGTGAGTGCCATGTGTGCTCGTGCTATGCAGTGTTAACTGGAACAAGGAAGCCACAAAAGAAAAATTTATGCGATCCTGTAAATGATACGGAATAAAATTGGACAGAATATGAACCAAATGTGCCTGTGGTGTTGGCCTTAGGCGTCTCCTTCTTCACACTGTGGTTGTAGTAGATGTACACTTTGCTACCTCGAAAAGTAAAAGAGGGAAAGGTCTGGGCATCCGAGAAGGCTGCAGGAGGGAGACCCTTGGGGGATGGGTGGAGGTCACAAAGAAACCACATCCCGCCTTGAGCCTGGAGCCCCCTCGCTGTTCTGTGATGTGTCTGTCTCTGTTCCTGGGTCTCAGTTTTCCTTATCTGTGAAACAGGAGGAAGAAAGAGAAGGAAAGGGGAGGAGAGAAGAGGTGGGGAAGAAGGTATGCCTGCCTCATGGTGGTGTTGTGAGAGCATTTCTAAGTACCTCACGGCTGACACACTGTGGGAGGGGACAGCAGGTGGACAGGGCACTAGGGACCCTGAGGGTCTAAGGAAAGTCAACCACCAGGGTCTCAGGACCAGAGGAAGGTGGTGGCTGGCAAGTGGGGAAGAGGGAAGGGATTTTGCAAGAGAAGAAGGAAGAGTCTGCTATGACTCAGAGCCCAGCCACAAGCAGAGGTCTCTGGGCAGTCACATCACACACAGGGTCAACACAGGGACCCACTCCCATGCAGAGCCTGTCCTTCCTACCTGGGGTTCCCGCTTCTCTCTAGAACGCCCTCCTTGCCATCAGCTAATCTCCCCGAGTCTCCCCAGAAACCCCCCACACACACACACTTAACACCACAGAGTCTGCAGCTGCTGATCCCACGGACCCGTGACACTAAAACCCCAAAAGCCCAACCTCCCTGCTCAGACCTGGGTGCTAGGCCTCAGTATGTCCTTCTTCCAGACATCAGAATCCAGGCCCCTGTTCCTGGTTTCCGTGGGCCTTTTTAACATTTAAAGAATGTCACGGAACTGGGCCTTACTTCTTGTGAATCTCGATCAACTTCTCTCTCCTCTGCCAGGACCCCAACATCAATATTCTTCGATCGAAAACTGTAAAAAGCAACAAGAGAGGACAGCGGTGCTCATCCAGGCTGCAAGCTCCCGGTCCTCTTTGTTGTACAAGTCCCAGGTGGCTTGGCTCGCAATGACCTGAGCCATACTCAGACTGAAAACTCTAACTTTGGCTCCAGGCTCACCTCTTGGTTGGAGCACTTGCATGCTGTCTGCTTGTGTGTGTGCGTGTGCATACACATGCACACGCATGGTGGGTGGGGCACTTTGCATTCCTCACCCGGTGCTTCCTGCGTGCTAAGCATTTTCTATACCACTGAGCCACGCCCCAGGCCCGCTGTCCTCTTTTGCTACGTCACTTCCTGTTTCTTCATCCTGAAAACAGGAGAGAAACCACCTATTTCACAGGCTTATTATGAAGCTCAATTAATAAGCAGAAAGTGCTGGACCACTGACCCAGAATAAGCCTGCCATGGATATCGGCTCTCACTGCTTACAGCTGCTGGTGTCGTTCTTGTTTATGCTCTCATGAAATTTCCTTATGAAACCATGTCTGTACTTGAGCCTTTTGCACAGTAAGTCAATTCGGGGGCAAATGCCTGGCAAGGAAGTGTGTGCAGCCTGTGGAGATGGCAAGACCATGACAGTCTCTGTCCAATGTCACTGGTAAATGGGTGGAGTTGCGGACTTCACCCTCATTCTCAGCAATTCCTCCACTCCCAGTGTTCTGTCACTTTCCTCCTTTTCCCACACGGCTCTCCGCAGTTCCTCCTGGGTCCATCCACCTCGTATTGTAGTGAGATAAGCCCACCAAGGTCACCAAGAGATGAGCTATGTCCCATACCACGTTGGAAGCTGAGTTCCAATTCAGGCTCTCCCACAGACTCCTGAGACCGGGCCAAGTATTGCAAGCAAGTACACAGGCAAGGCTCCACTGGGGTTATCTGAAGGGAGTCGGCACTGATGGAGAGAGGAGCCGAGCTGCTCTCCAAAGAGAGGGAGAGCGAGCTTTCACTGATCTCTTGGGGTGTACCAAAGTCCAATTAGTTTCCACTGGCCAGGGGCACAGTTTCAAAAGATGTTTCTTCTTGTGAAAGATTCGTGTAAGATTTGGACCATGGGTGGTCACAGTCAACTTGTCCTTGAAGGAGTTGAACTTTCAAGTGGCTGGCACCATCATCCAGGCAGAAGATAACAGCCTCCTGCACCCGGGCCCTGGGATAGAGTCAAAGAATTTCAGGTGCTCAGGCTACCATGGCAGTTGAAGAAGCACCAGGGTGGGGACAGAAAACAGAAAAGACAGAGAGAAAAGAAAACATATAACCAGCTCCAGGCAGCAAGCAACACGTCTGCATTGCAACTCTGAGCAGAATCCAAGCGAAGGTTAGGCAGCAAAGGGGAGAGACATGGTATGAAGACAGAGATGCCAGCCCTTCTCACCTTGTTCTAGACACCCACTGGGCATCTGCAGGCCTGTGAAGGGACAGGGGTCTTAGCC
Source organism: Hydrochoerus hydrochaeris (assembly GCA_004027455.1). Classification (NCBI taxonomy): domain Eukaryota; kingdom Metazoa; phylum Chordata; class Mammalia; order Rodentia; family Hydrochaeridae; genus Hydrochoerus; species Hydrochoerus hydrochaeris. The sequence continues at coordinate 5,506 of PVLA01011570.1, read as the reverse complement.
AGAGAAACCTGCAGTAAATTGAGGTGCTGTAGTCAGGGTTTACAAGTGAAAAATTTTAATACAGGACACATAACTTATGGGATTATTTTATATTTACCCAAAGAGTCAAATGCAGATGAGTGCAATCTGTCCATGTACAAAAGACTCAGAGAATCCAGCTGCGGGCCTGAGTCCCACAGCTGTGTCTTGCACGAGTGCAGCTGAAGACTGAGACCCCATGGCAATGCCTCATGCAAGTCTGTTTCAGGGATCTGTGCTGGGGAGGCCCAAAGATCAGTGGTGGGAGCCAGAAACTCTGCACCAGCAGACAAAGGATCTGTGCCAGCAGGCTAAGGGATCTGTACTGGAGCCAGGAAGCGATGCTTAAGGTAAGGACCAGAGCTCCCCGCAAAGAAAACCACAGCCATCCTCAGTGACAGTGAGGTCCTGAGCTCCTCTGACCATGAGAACAGCCGAATTCACATTAGGAAAGCCAGGGTGACAAGCTTCTCCAGGAGACTCAGCAGCACCACCTCCTCATCCTCCAGTTCTCTCTTTATGCTGTTGGCAACAGGCCTCAGGTGAGAGCCCTCCGCAGGCAGAACCACGCCGACTCAGTTCAGCTGGGTGCGCCAAGTTGACCATTAGTCCATCCACCACACCAGGCAGGCACCGCTGTAACCCACATGCTGTCACCGACAGCACACTAGTGGGGAGCAAATGGGGCATCGCCCAGCTGTGCAGCCTCCAGACTGTGATTCTGGAGTTCACAGAGGACAAGCAAAGCTCAAGGAATGAGCAAGGCCTTTCTGGGTAACTGTTTTTCATTTTATGCAGTATTTTTCCTTTGGGTATCACCAGCGTCTCTGATGGGTTTGCAGAAAGAGTCCAAGGGCAGAGAAGCAACATACTGTGCTATAAAGGGTGACAATTGACTGTGTGTGCCCAGGGGTGTCTTTTACTGTCCCTGACTTTTGTTCCACCCTGGTGGTCCCTGACCCTCTCACCACTTGCTGGCTATTTGTCACTGAGCAATGAAACTCCTTCCCCTGAGCCTGTTGTCTTATCCGCGAAACAGGAGTGGGCGTAATGAAGTCATTTAGTCACTGGGTTGACATTTCCTGAGGTTTTCCTGGGCCAGGTCCTCCAGAGGTCCTCGGAACACAGAGCTGAGTCAGCCCCAGTGCCTGCCTTCGGGAAGCCAGGTGCAATGAGGGAGGTTGCATGTGGACATTGATTCGGATGGCCCTGGTCCAGGGTGCCTGCACATGAGCCCGCATGACAGTGACTAACCCGACTGCAGCAGGCGGAGGCTGGCAGTGTTCCGGGAAGGCTTCCTGAAGGAGGCCACGTTGAGACAAGGACTGGAAGGACGAGGGCTTGTTATCAGAAAAGGTGGGGAGAGCGTTCCACCCAAAGGAACAGTGTGAGTGAAGGGACCAAGGCCAGAAGTACGGCGTCGCCTGGCACGGAGGCTGGAGGACACGGCAGCCACCTATCATCCACGGATGGCCACAGCCGTGTTCCTGCTGCTGAGAAATGTTTAAGTAAAAAAGACACAAGGGATTCCAAGCGCTTCCAATGGCAAGAAATAAGGCAGATGACCCCTTGCAATTTTTCTTACTGTAACTTCACATTGAAATCATAGTAGTTTGAATAGCTTGAGTTGAATGAAATAGTAAAATGAACTCTGTTTGTTTTGTTTTGTGGTACCAGAGATTGAGCCTGGGTCCTTTGCGTTGAGCTACATTCCCAGCATTTATTTATGTATTTATTTATTTATAGCCAGGGTTTCACTAAGGTACTAAGTTGCCCAGGCTGGGCTCAAACTTGCAAACTTGCCATCGTCCTGCCTCACCCTCCCAGACAGTTGGAATTATCACTGACATGGGCCACCAGGCTGTTTCTTCCTGTTTCTTTTTACCTTTTTCTTTCTCTGAAATATACCTTTAATGGGTGAGTGCACATTGCGTACACTTACAGCGCACAGCGTGATGCTCTGAGAGCAGTATCTATGCACCGTGGCATGGCTCAGTGGAGCTGTTTAGCACATGCACTGCCCCCACAAACATCTTTTTTTCTGACAAGAACACGCGACATCTTTTTGTAATTTTTGTTTTCTGTTACTGGGGACGGCAGCCGGGGCCTCGTGCGCACTAGCTGAGAGCTCTCCCACAGAGCCACACACTCAGCCTCCAAAACACAAAACCCTGGGGCCTCTAGAAATTGCAAGGGTCCTTGTCTTGAGTTCCCCCTGGCTGCTGCTTCTCTGGATGCTCAGGGTCCCGCAATACCAGACTGAAGGCTCAGACTCTGTCCCTAGGGCTGGGAGAAGCAGGGGGCAGGTCAGGGTCAGGGGGTACAGAAGAGTCCTTGGGTCTACTGAGGCACGTGGAGACTGAGGGGTGCACAGAGCAGAGCTGTGAGAGGACAGTGGGTCCGACCTGGGGCCAGGAACATGGAGACAGAGAGGAGGGGACCCTATAGAGAAAAGAGGTGGTGAACAGGTTTGGGGACCAAGTGGGCCTGCGAGCTCTGAATCCATGTTCCAGAGGAAGGCGGGTTACCCAGAGGACGTGTGTGCATTGGGGAGCAGTCAGGAAGGGCCTACCTGAAGCTCACAGGGCAAAGCCACCTAAGGTGACACTGAGATTTGATGCAAGGACAAAAAAGGTTACCTCAGGTGCCAAACCCACGCTGGGGCTGAGGCAGACATTATTCACCTCCATTGTCCCTGTTACCCAACCATTTCCCCATAAGCCCCTATCTGGCTGCTCCTCCACCCTGACATCAAGCCAGCCCCTGGTCCTCCCGGCCACACCTTCACCCCACATTCCGACCATTGGCCGCTTCCCCTAACCCGCCTGCCCGCCTGCCAGGTTCTCATACCTTCTCCTCTTGACTAACACCTGGCTCCACTCTCCACCCAGAGTTCAAAGGCATCCGCACATCCTGCAATCCCACTTCTCACCTCCCTCAGGTCACCTCCCTGTCACCTCACAACCCCTGTGTCCCTCGGCTCTGTCTGTGCATGGCTCCCTGCAAGCTGAGACCTCTGCAAGGGGTCCTCAGGTCCTCCTGCATCCCCCACCAGCTGCCCCTTAGCTCCTGCTCCATCACTTCAGATGATGACCCAAGAGCCTGCAAACACGGAGCACAGTGAATGTTTAAGTGAAATAAAACGCATGGCCGTGATCCCCATCAAAAGGTTCATCCCTCAATTCCAGCACATTTCCCATCATTTCCGCCACTTTCTGAAGCAGTTCTGGAAGCCCTCTTCCCTGAAGGTTTTTACCAGGTGTGATCAAAAGTACAGTGACTGCCGCCACCAAGCGCCATTCGCGAAGGGGACTTCCAGAACTGCCCCAGAAAGTGGCAAGAATGAAGGCCCGAGTGTGGGTGAAAGGAGGGGGAAAGTCAAATACACTCGCGGCACTGCACCTTGTATGGTCATAAATTTTAAAAATTTAAACCTTGACCTTATGTTTGCATCTTACCCATTTCCTCCAGGAAACATCTAGGAAACCGGGAGAAAGATGATTAGAAAAAGCCATAGAATCACTGGGAAAGAAGGAATGTGACAGAGACAGAAAGGAGAAAGAGGAGAGAAGATGGAGAAAAAAGAAAGGGTAAAGAGAGAGAAACACAAGGGCTGGAGGTGGAGACGCAGAGCGCACACCATGGGGACACCTCCCCTGACGCCAGGAAGACAGACCCAGAGACCCAGAGAGGGACAGGCCTGCAGGAGAGGGGCCAGGACAGCTGAGAGCTCTACCACGCAGAGCTGGGCCAGGTGGGCGGTCCAGGTGCCTGCCGCAGGCTCGGGGTAACCTGAGCTAGAAGCATTGCAGGCAGTCAGACAGGGCTGGGCCCTGGAAGGAGCCAGGAGCCGGTGCAGAAGGCCAGGTAGCTTGCAACTATCGGGAAACAGAGGCCTCCTACTGTGGGCCAGGCCTCAAGACCAAAAATCCAGTAAATACACCCACATCCTAAGGGCTGATGTTCTAGATAGTTCTCTATCACCCTGAGGAAGCCAGGAGTCACCATCCCAACCCCTACAGGAAGACTCACTATTCTTTAAGCATGCCCGCTTGCTATGTGACTGGCATCCCCATTTGTCTCCGATTTAATCAATTTTACCTGAGCAATTAATCTTAGTTCTGTCCCATCTCATGCCCACCTGGTGAGTTCCCATTTTTCTCCACCTTGGACAGCCTCACTTTGTGGTGTCCCTAGGAAAGACAGAGTCCTTGGCAACCTGCTCAGGACCCTTCTGTCTCTCCCAGACACAAGCTTTCTTTCTCTCAATAAATATCTTCTGCTGTTCCTAAAATCCATTCTTCAATTTGAGAGCACACAAACTCAGTACTGAACATCTAGAAGGCTGGGAGTTTCATTCCCCTGTATCGCAGGGACCACAGCAGGAAGCCAGGAACAAAAGGAAACCATTGCCACAGCCTCCTGCCCACCCTGGAAAAGAGGCTGAGAAGTGGAACTGCTGGGAGCCTGGCACTGGGATGGCAGCTGACAAAGCCCGATTGTCCAAAGGCCCTTTCCCCACATCTCCAGGCCCCTCCCCAGCCCGGTGCAGAGGGTGTGTCACAGAGCTGGCCCCCCTGTGACAGCTCTGTGACACACCCTTTCTCACTGGCTGTTTGCACTTTCCAGGGGACACGAAGTTCAGAGGCACCCACAGAGGAACTTACAGGCAAGTGAGTCACCCAACCCCACTGAACCAAGGTGGCAGGTTCTGGTCCCCAAGTTCTGCAGACCAGGAATGTGGGCTCACAGGTCCCCGAGCAATCACAGGCAGGAAGGTGACCCTGAGAGGTGGGCAAAGGTCAGCTGCTTTCTCAAAAGCCTAAAATGTTAAAGAGAACACGCTCCTATCTTCTCTCGGACCCAGGATCCAGGCCTGGCCTCCTCCCTCAGACCCAGGGTCCTGGCCCTGAGAGCAGGAATCTACCCCTTTGCCTGCAGTCGGGTCAGGGGTCAATGGGGCAGAAGGAATGTGAGTGGGTGGCATGGGTTAGGAGGAAAAGGGAGGGGCCGGGTGCCTGGCACAGGGACTTGGGGACATGGGGGTTAAAAGGAAGTGCCAGGAGCGTCCAGAGACAGAGCCTGAGAGGCCTCACACAGGCAAGAGCAAGCATCCCGCAGCCTGTTCCAGGCAGGTGTCTCTCCTCTGCCTCTGCTCCATCTGTGGCTGCCTGCAGGGCTCCCTCTGCTCCCCACCTGCCTGCTATTGATCGGGGACTCTCCCTTGCCCTATCCAAGAACCCCGTGGCCAGCAGGCAGCAGCCACCAGCAGGTAAGACTACAGGAGTGTAGACCACAGTGGTGGGGAGGGTGCCAGGTGTGCACCAAGCCCAGGTGCAGAGCGAGTGTCTCCTAGGCAGCAAGAGGTCAGGGCCAGAGGCCAAGCCCCAGAGGACAGAGCTGGCCGGTGGAAGGGGTCTGGAAAGGCAGAGGCCCTAACGGGCGGCTGGGGCCTCGCTTCCCTGCAGGAATGGCAGTGAAGACAGTG
>PVLA01011569.1:0-52026 GCA_004027455.1 Hydrochoerus hydrochaeris | reverse complement strand
TTTGTGAGGACTGGTTGTGGGGTTTTGCCTTCTGTGAGTAGTGTGAGAGAGTTTATACAAAAGCTTTGAATGAAAGAGCTCATGGAGGAGGATTTGCCGAGTTCCTGTGAGACAACTGCCCTGAGACACTGGACAGGCAGCCAAAGACGGGCAACTAGGACACATATGTTACACCACCGGCCGCCTAAGACAGGCACAGAACCTATTGCTGTCCTGCAGGCCCATGACGGGTAAGGCCTGGTTGGGTTCATATGAAGAGTCCTTGACCCAAGACAGGCGCTGTCCTACAGGCAGCCAAAGATGGGCAACTAGGACACATATGTTACGCCACCAGCTGCCTAAGACAGGCACAGCACCAATTGCTGTCCTGCAGGCCCATGATGGGTAAGGCCTGGTTAGGTTCATATGAAGAGTCCTTGACCCAAGACAGGCACTGTCCTCACAGGGACTGCCATACTCCCATAAGTGATAAGGGAAACAATGTAGGGAGTGGCACAATAGCCTCACACATCTCTCCCTCCTGCAGGCATCCAGGTGCATCGGCTTACATTTCCCAAGCTAACTAAGTAACAAGATTGAGATGTTAATTGATACCTATTGCCCTGAGCCTGGGGCGCTCCCTGCTTGGGGTTGAGGTTAATTAATACCTATTGCTTGGGATTGTCTCTGCATGGCCCTGGGCCTGGGGCGCTTCCTACTTGGGGCTGGGGGTTGCTGCCAAGGTTAGCAAATATATATTCCAGCTTCTAAAAAATAAAGGGGATTCAGATTCACTCACAGACTGGTGTGCAGTGCCTTCTGTCTCTCACTCGCCGACTCCCTGTCCACCTTTGGGAAACCCTAGCCCTGCCGCAGCTGGACTCCGGCACTGGGCCAGTCTGATATGGTCCCCTCCACTCCCTACTGTTGCCCTATGCCAGACCACACATTGTTGGCCATCCACATCACCCCTGCACAACTGTTCTCCCCTAAGACATGCTCTGCTGTATAACCCCATCCCTGACAGACGGTGAAACAGGCAGGGCACCCAGCCCCACAGAAGGCAGAGGAGTCCGAGTCCCTTGGACATCAAGAACAGGTTTCTAGGCTTAGTGAGGGCCAGGCCCTTCATTCCAAGTCCTTCTGTCTCTGTGACACAGGCAGCTGGGCATCTGGGTGTCACAGGCCCAGCTCTCTGCTCTGCCCACCACGACATGCAGGAGCTGTCACTGTCAGGCAACAGACCCACATTTTACAGAAGGAGCACAGCATGCTCCTGCTTTACTCTAAGAAAAAACACAAACCCTGGAGTTCTCAGAACAGGGTATCAGATGGTACAAACCGAGCCTGAGTGTCCTTTAAGTCCCCCAAAAGTTCTGAGTGTTTATGTTTTTCATTTTGGGCAACTACACCCAGACGCCTAAGTACAGAATTCCATCAGCAAGTTCTCCATGACTAAATTACCGTAGTGGGTCACATCACACAGCCACGATTTATGCTGCTTTGGAGGTAACAGCCAGCCCCTCCATGAATCCCTTGCAGCTGCCCTCTGGTGGCCAGCCCCACAGCCCACAGTGTGGCCCCAGGACAGGGCAGGAGCCCCACCCAGCTCACCTTGGGTGGCTTCAGGCTTTTCCCTCGATGCTTCTTGGAGCGCAACAGCCGTTCTCTCTCCTGAAAGGAAACACAGTCTGCTCCTGTCACAGCAAGCAAGCGGCGGCCCCCCAAAGACCACGGGACCACGGCTTCCCATGTGCACCAGCACAGACAGGCTGGCCGGTTCCACGCACTCAGGTGGCACCATTGTCACAACTGAGAGCTGAGGGACTAGCTGTGTACATAAGTCCTGCTCAGGAAACAGACGCAGCACTGCCCAAGCCTGGCTTTTTCTCTGGGGTCACTGAGCGGTAGGGATCACACACTGGCTGCATGGCACCAGCAGCAGAGTGGGGACACCTGCAGCTTTCACTGATAGAGCTGGGCTCAGACCCCCAGAGTTTCTGTCCGCCAAGGGCATGGCTTTGTTTCCTATGCTCCATTTCCTCCTGTGCTGAATGGGGTCAGAACCTGCCTGCAGCGCTGAACTGAGACTGTGGGAGCTGGGTGCCTCATGGCCCTTGTGGGTAGGAAAGGCCCCTGGAGCAGGAGCAGAGGGCAGCAGGCGCACCATGCCCCGAAGGAGGCCAGGATGCTCCAACCACCTCGGGCTCCAGGCTGCAGCACAGCAGGCTGCACGGAGCTCGTCTCAGGCTCCACCCTTCCTGGTCCTGGCCAATGCTGTCTTTATTTTCCCGTCTCAGCTCGGGTTTATTATTCCTCGCCTGACTTCATCAGCACTTACAGGGCATGCTTTCTCATCCTAAACCTCATCAAGTTGGTCTGTAATGAAGCCAAGACGGGGTGGCTGCATGCATAGGTGGAAGGAAGGGTAGAAGGAAGACAAGAAGGAGAAGAGGGAAGGAAGGAAAGTAGGAGAGAGTGAAAGAGGAAAGGGAGGAACAGGAGAGGAAAGGAGGAGACAGGGAAAGAGGCGAGCAATCAAGGAGGGAAGAGTGAAAGATGGACAGAGGCCGAGGAGAGAGGCCAAGAGAGCCTCGCCTTCCCAGAATTCCAATTGCCAGCTCGCCTACTCTTCAGAGCCCCATGAACGTGACAGGAGGTACCGTAGGCCTCTGTGACAGGCAGAGCACACTGGGCTCCTAAGACCCAGCTACGGCCCCTGCAGGTGCAGCCCAGCCGGCAGAGAACACCCCAGCCGCCTAGGTGGGCCCACTGCACCCCGGGGTCACAGAAGGCACACAGCCTTAGCGAGCCCTTGAATTCTGGCCTGAGCACAAGGTTCTGGTGTGCAGGCTCACGCTCAAGTTTCCAGCTTCTCAACTAAAAGCTAAAATGAAAAGAAGGAGAATTCAAAGGCTTTTCAGGGCCAGGTCATGCCCACTCCGCAGAGACGCAATCAAGAAAAGAACACTGCTGCTTAGGCCTGGCAAGGCAGACACCCGGTCACCATGGAAACGGTTCCCAGGCAGCAGCGGTGGAATTTAAAGCGGTGAGGCTGCTTTCTGATGGAATTACGTCTCAGTGAGGCTGGGGGCTCCTACTGCTGCACTGCCTCGTCCCAGCCCCAGGCCCCCGATGCCCACTCCTGATGCCACACGTCACCTGGTGCCACCCGTGCCAAGGGGGACATACCAGCGAGAGGTCCTCGATGACATGCTGCTGCTCCAGCACCTGGAGTCTCAGGAACTCGATCTCCTGCTCGTCCCTCGTCAGGCTGAGGTCGGTCAGGGACGTGTGGCGCTTCAGAGAGGCCTGGGCCGAGAGCTTCTCTTTCTGCAGCCGAAGGGAGAGACCACGTGTCCAAGCGGGGCAGGGACAGCCCGGGACAGGCTTGAGGGCACAGGGAGCAGAAGACAGGGGCATGGTGGCCACCCGGCCTCCAGGCTGGGGCTGCAGCCACACTCAAGCCTGCGAGGGAGCGGAGGATGCGCCGATCGGAGCTCCGAAAGGTGGCAGGAAGGTGGGAAGTGAGAGGTACCCACACAGCAGTGACCACACACTCACACCTGGGTCTGCCGCAGCATGGGGAGATGGCCTTGCCTCTCTGAGCCTCTGTCCTCCAAGCTGTGAAATGGGTGGTCATGCTGCTGCACAAACCAACCTGAGACCACCCTCTAACCTGCCCTGGCCCAAATCCGGCTGTGCTGCTGGAGGAGGAATTCCCTCCTGCACAGCACGCAGGGCAAGAGCTGGGTGGCTTCCCGGGCCTTCACTGCTGCTCCTCCTGGGGAGCACGGTGACTGGGCCGGCAGGGTGGGAGGAGGGATCCGCCCCTCACCATCTCCACGTTCTCCCGAGTGAGGCTCTTAAGCTTCTCCTCCATCCGCTGGATGCTCTGCATTAGGTCCTCATTCTTCTTGTTCATTCGCTTGTTTTTCTCCACCAGCGGCTTCAGTTGCACCTCCGTCTCACGAGTGCGCTTCAGCTATGGTGGCGACAGACATGGGGTCAGGGGGCTGCTGGGCTCCGCCATGCAGGTGAGCGGATGGGGAGGACCCAGGGGCTTGGGCCGCCCCCTGGCAAGCGGCTGTGCTGTGTCCACTGTCCACCTCGTCCCCTGCCTAGGCACGACTCCCAGAGGTCACCGGTCACACAGAGCCCCTAGTTCCTTCTGCCTGCCCAGCCACTGTCCCCTGGATAAAGGACACCACAGCTCAGCACTGGTCAGAACACAGACTGTGGGCCCAGCCAGCCAGGCTCAGAGCTGGGCATGGGGTTGGCACAGCCATCAGCATGCAGGGCCTTGGACCATGTGACCCTGTGGTATACCAGATGCCACCAGGGACAACTCCCCCACACACCCATCTTGGCCATGGAGTCACCACCTTCAGCCCCTGGTGACTTTGAAGCAGAAGGATTCTGCAGCCAGGTCGGCCTTCCAGAACCATCTATGGCTCTGACATGGAGGCCACACCGGCAAGCAGACCATGAGAAACCACAGGGGCGGGGAAGGGAAGAGGGCCCAGGCAGGAGCTGCCCAACCAAAGAACCCGTTCCTCCTGCGGAGCGGCGGCCCTGGATGGGCTCATGTTTTAACTGTGTGATCACAGCTAAAACAGATCACAGTCAAAATCTTTGCCCTCTGTTTCCTCCTTTGCGGAACGGGAGCCATAAGAACTCCCGCCACAGACCTGCAGAGAATTAAATGCACAGTGGCTGTCTCCACAGGCTTCTTTAATGGACAAAAAAATAGAAAATAATATCCACGGGCGTCATGACAAACACAGGCACAGCCACCGCGTACCAAGTCCTCGCTGTGAACTGAGAAAGCCCTGGCCCCTCCTGCATTCTCTTGTGGACCCCACACAGAGACAGAAGAGAAGGATCCCACCCTCTGGAAGGACCCCAGGCCACGTCAGGGGAGCTGTTTGCTCCAACTGGGCTGCAGCAGGCTCTAGGAGCAGATCTAGCTCAAAGGACTCCACAACTGCAGCCCCTCTAGATGACTCTGCCCCTCAGCAGTCCCCAGTCAGGTCCTCAAAGGCTCCGACTCCCCTCTCCACGACCTATGCAAGTTTGACCCTGCCACAAGCCCCCTTCTTTCCTTTGCAGGCAACCTTCCCACACCCTTAGCAGGTTCAGCCTCGTGCCACTGGCCCTTGTGTAACGTCACATGTCCTAACGAACACTCTTCCCCATGCTGAATTCCAGAACAGCATGATTTCTCTCAGTGGGGAGCAGGCTGAGCTGGTGCACCAGGAGTCAGTCATGACAAAGGCGGCTGGCACCGAAGCCACCAGCAGCCAGTGCTGACTACACTGATGCAGGGAATCGGTTCTGTGCTGGTAACTGCAGCAGGGAATGATGGAAGAGTGAGAGAGAGAGAGAGAGAGAGGGAGGCAGGGTGCTGCCAGCCCTGCGGGTTGGATGAGCCAGAGCCCTCGGACAGGGCTGATGGCCCTGCCTGAGTCTTCCTCCAATGGAGCTGTTGTCACCTGAAGAACTACACTGCCAAGTCGGGATTTCTGTAAACACTGAAGAACTCCTGCTTTAGAGCTCACACCCTGGAAGTGGTCACGGGACCCTCCCTCAAGATGGCCCTGAAGGAAAGGTGGACAACAGCCAGTCCAAAGCAGCCTCAGGAGCCGGCCCGCATTTGATCTCCCTGCTACATGCAGCTGAAATGCCGGGTGACCTGGGAGGGACATTACCAGCGAGCAGGAGGTGGCAGAGCCACCTCAAGGCTAGGGACAGAGTAGGGGTGATGTGGTCATAAAGAAAGTAACAGAACCAAGAATCGAACCCAGGGGACAGACTGCAGACCCCATCTTGGTCACCAACTGTAAACAAACACCTGGGGCGCCTGCTAAGATACAAAGTGCACCGTGGAACCCATGTTCTAATTCTAGGACCCTGCCCTGCAGAAACAAAGGTTCCAGTGGGCAAAGACAGCCAAGCGTCTTCCAGGTGCATGGTAACAGCAGAGTCAGTGGCATAGCCTCCTCATCGGGGGAGCAGCTGGGCGGGCACAGTGTGGTCCCGGGACGGACCCCCCCAGGACAGCTGTGGATGACAGAACTGGGGGAGAGAATGCTGAGGGCAGAAATGCCCACCTTATAACCATGAGGCCAAACCAAAAGCTCCAGGAGGGAGTCTCCCTGTGTACAGAGGACGCCCCAGGCTCACTGGAGTCGCGTATGTGGCCTGAGGGTTAGCAGCTCACACTACTGGCAAACTCATCACTCTTACACACCTCAGAACAGTTACTTCACGCACTCTTCATTTCCTAATCCACCCAGGACACTACTATGCAGCTCATATGGGGGGGGGGGGTCGAGGATATTTAAGTGAAACATGGGAGCATATTACATGTATAGTCTGATTAAAACAATATCAAATGTGCCTTTAAAAATACTAAGGGTAGGGCTGGGAGCGGTGGTGCACTCCTGTAATCCAAACACTCAGGAGGCTGAAGCAGAAGGGTTGCTTTGGATTCGAAGCCAAGCTGGACTACACAGTCAGTTCAACTACAGACTGAACTGCAAAGCAAGACCCTCCCTCCAGAAAAAAAATACTAGCAATAAGTCAAGTTTATTTTGATGCCGTTAAAATTGTACAGAAGTGCTCCTTCTTACGCTCCTTCATCATCTACATGTTAAAACTATCCTGAAGGTACACTGCCCTTGTAATAAAAATCAGAATAAAGATGCGCAGTGTGACGCATCCGTCAGACAGTTCATGCACTGACTGCTGCTTCCTAAGAACGAGGTTAGCTCTTCATCCAGTGAATTCAAACACACCGTTGAAACTGCTGTTTGCATGGGAGATTTATTTTTATGGTGTGTGTCTAGATGTCCCTCCAAAGCCTCATGTGGTCACAGGGCTTTTCCAAATGCTGAAACTAGAGTGTGTGATTGAATCACAGAGCAGTGCTGAGGCAAAGGGTGCTGGGGTTAAGGGTGGGTGAGTGCTGGATCGGTCCACTGACTGGACTGGCACCACCCTAATCCCCGCAAACTGGATACAACAGAAGGCACAGAGGGAGGCTTGTCTGCTCTCTTACTGCCTTTGCTGTCTTCTGCTGCCATGTGTTTGCCCTGTGCCACGCCACCCTGTCTTGGAGGGAGCCAATGATGGACTGAAACCTCTACAAACTGTGAGCTAAATAAACCTTTCCCCTTTAACTTTGGGGGTTGGGTACTTTGTCTCAGCAACAAGAAAAGTAACAGTAAGGAAAATATAAAATTATCCATATCATTGCACCACCCAAAAGAACAATTTCATGATCCCAGCTGACGGCGATTTGCCTTTGATCTGATGCACTGCTTTCACCATTTATAATCTACCAGGCAGCAGACACCCGCTCCACACTTCCCACAGGGCACCTGCAGCTGTGAGGGTCAGTCCCTGCAGAAGCAGCAGCTGGCGCTGTGTGCACAACTTTAACAAGAAAGAAATGAGAAAGAAAAGGGATCCAGGAGGCCTCTGCAAAACTTCTGCATAAGGTGCCTGGCGGCAGGGCCTCCTCCCCTGCCCGCTGTCGCCCACTGATTACCAGCTCGTTCCTCTCATCTGCCAACAGGGTATTTCTGTCTTCCAGCTTCCGGATCACTGAATTCAGCTCAGCAATTTTTAGCTGAAATCGCCTCGCATCCCGCTCATCCATATGCTGATCCTAAAAGAATTAAAATACAAATGTCCTCTGAAGAAGCCGAAATGGTTTGGGGCACCCCACAGAGCCTTAGAAAATTCCCGTGACGACACAGCAGGTGAGATCCTTGTCAAGACTGTGTGCCACGTGGCGGGGTGACAGTGCTCCACATCCTTGGGAGGGCCTCGGACCCAAGCACCAGACCTGCGGGGACCTCACAACACAATTCCTGCCCACCTGTAGCTCACAGGCCAGTCACACGCAAATTCGTCTTGGGAATGTGCCAGGATATTTCTCAAGGGCGAATGCCTGTCCTGGCCCAAAACAGGGCACTCAGTAGGATGCCCCTTATTCGGAGAATGAGTGAGTGAGTGGGTGGGTGAGTGGGTGTTTCAGCTCCTCTGCTCTGTGAAGGGCCGACCAGTGGCCCCAGGGGCCCTCCTGCTGTCCACTGGTAACTGACCTCTTGGCCTTGGAGGACTCTGCCTTTATCACTCCCTGCCTGCTGGGACCCCTCCTGAGCTCCCCCATGCACCCTGCTGGAGGCAGTGAGATCCCGGGCCACAGCAGGCAGAGGCAGGCAGTCTATATCTCAACTTCTCAGTGCCTAGGGCCAGGCTGGGCCCCTGGGGAACATCTGTAAATCCAGGTAGGGACACAGGAGGGAGGAAAGGATGCACAGATGGACAGAGGAAGGCAAGCAGGCTGACCAGGACAATGGCAGCGGGGGTGGGGGAGGTGCCGCCCTCACCTGGGTGCCCATGAGCTCCGCCATGTCCCCGATGCCCGGCGGCAGCTCCCTCTTCGGGCTGCTGTGGTGCCGCTCGGCCTCCTTGACCTGGACCAGCTGCTCATCCAAAGCCTCCTTCTGCAGAAGTAGCCGCTGGGCCTGCCCAGCCTGCACACCCAGCTCCTTCTCCAGGGCCAGAATCACCCGGTCTTTCCCTTTGATCTCGTCCATCTGGAAGAGAGGGGAGCAGTCACCATGGGGCTCTGGCCAGGGAAACCTCTCCATGCTGCAGGCCTCGGGTTAGGTCAGCTGAGCTGGCACACTAGGGACACAAAGCAGCACAGCGCCCAGAGCCCAGGCCTCCCCTTACTCCCTGGAGAGCAGATGAAAGGGGGCTCTGGGTCTGAGGACCTGCAGAGTCACGCCGACACCTGCCATGGGAATTCAGTGTGCATATCCGCTCCCCTCCACGGAACACATGAAATCACTATGTGGAGCCTCCACTGCTCCACAGGAGCCCCTGGACCACTGTCCCTCTTCCAGTTTTGACCAACACCAACCAGGGTCACCCGGGCCCCTGCCGCCCACTTGGTGAACTTGTTCCCCAGCCTCTTTATGGACACAGTGTCTTACTATGGCTGCCACTGAAGCCTACAGTTACACAGGCGTGGGCCTCTCTTCCCTCTAAGTCCCTTCCATCCAACTGGGCTCTGCACTCCAACGCCACAGAACCGGCTGGCTGCCGGCCTGCTTGGCCTTGGGGAACCTCTCTCCTCCAGGTGCAGGCCTGCACCTGAGCCCAGCCACACAGCCCGGTCCTGTCCAGCCCTCGCTGGGGCAGCAGGCAGGCAGGTGGCACGGCCTGAGCCCACTGGACCACGTGACAGCAGGGACTCTGCTACAAGTTTCCAGAGGTGGCTTTGGTCCCAGGCCATCCTTTCAACTTCACCCAAAGCCAAGGGTGGGGACCTGCCCCAGAGACGGCACCTCACGTCCTTCCTGGAAGCTCTTCAGGTGACCTTCTTGGCTGTTAGCTAAAGTGAGGCCACAATGGAGCACACAGGTCCTTGTAAGTGGTGTCCTTACGAGAGTGTTCAGAGAACGAGCACATGAGAGGGAGCTGGAGACTGGAGGGGTGCTGCCCCGGCCACGGTGACAGTGAGAGCCTGAGGCAGGAAGGGCCCTCCCCCAGGGCCCTCATGGGCCCGGGGTGCTCCCCACACCGTGGTTTTGGTGTCCAGGCTCCAGAACCGAGAGAGCCGCACTTCTGCTGTTGGGACCCCGCCCGGTCTAACAGCGCTGTTGCGTTACAGCCGCCGCAGGAAACAGCGGCAGCCACCAAGCGGTAACTGTCCAACACCAGAGTTAACGGGTAAGAATCACAACAGCTGAGCTGTGGCAACTACTCTGTCATAGTGTCACCTACCATAAGCAGGGCTCACGCCCCATGATTTGTAGATGAGATTTGTAGATGTATTAAACAAAAGTTCTGTAAAAACATTGGTGCCCTGGCGAGGATGGTGTCAGCAAAATGCCCTGTGGACCCGGTGACACGAGGTCTGTGGCACTGCGCTCCCACTGAGCTGGCACGGGTCTGGTATCCAAGGAGAGAGACTGCCTCTATTTCTTGGTAAAGCTAATGCCACTTGATACGCGGCCTGGCCAGGTGGAAAAACCGGTGTGTCTTGAGGTCATCGGGGCCCAGAGACACAGCACCCCCAGGAGGCTGTGGGCCCTGCTGCAAGCCCTTGGGTGCCCCGTGCGTCAAATGGGATGGGAATGCAGACCAGCGCTACCAGGAGAGCACGAGGGTGAAGGCGACAGCGGGGCAGCATCAGTGACACAGGGGGTGATGGCAGGCGCAGGAGCACACTCCACAGGCAAGTGTGGGGCCCGGTGGGCATCAGGAGCATCAGTCACACTGTGGTGGCTGCTGTGTGGCGCCCGACGGCCCTTGATAAACGGCCATTCCCATTCTTCCTGGACTCGTTCCTTAGGTACCAAAGACTGAATCAGCGAAAGAACTGACGCTGTGGCCGTCTGAACCACAGTCTCCACACATGTGGGTCCACGCCCCAATCCCTGGCACCTGTGAACGCACCTGTTTGGGAAAAGGTCTCGGCAAATATAATCAGGCTGAGGACCTGGAGATGAGGACACCCTTCTGGGTTAATGTGTCACAACAACAGAATGGACAGAAGAAAAGAGGTCCACACAGAGATGGAGACCAGGCAATACCACACAAGCCAGGAGATGCTGGGGCCCCAAATCTGGGTGAGACAGCAAGGGCCTCCCTAGAGGCTGAAGAGTGTGGACTTAAAGACGCTCTGAGTTAGGGCTTCCAGCCTTCAGAACCACTAGGAATACACTTCTATGATCTCTAAACGTGTGGCCATTTAAGGCAGCCACAGGGGGCTGACACAAACGCCAGACTCTCCCAGGCTGTGTGACACGAGGATTGTGATCTGCCGCCCTTATTTCCCAATCACACACTCGGTCCAGACATAGACAGCCGTGCACGGGGAGGCACAGCGCCAATGCAGAGTCCTGCTCTGGGGGCTCAGAGGTGAGCTCACCGCCAGCCCCCACTCCCGCGTGACCAGGCAGGCCGGCGACCTCCCTGGCAGCCTGTGTCCCTGCACAGCCGAGCTCCCAGGAGGCTGCAGGACCTTCCCTGCTGAATGTTAGGAGAGCTCTGGGCCAGTGAAGGATCAGCACAACACCCAGCACACTCTAAGCACGTGTCACCCACACCCCCAACCTCTGTTAGCCCCTATCTGGCATAAAGCTCTTCTATTTACAAAGCAAGCCACTGGGCAGCAGGGCAGAGAAGGCTCTCAATTCCACACTGGGAAGGTTTCCTGCCAAGAGCTACAAGAAGTGATCAAAAAAATAAATAAATGCTTAAAACTTTTTAAAAAATACATTACCCGGGCTGAGGATTTAGCTCAGTAGCATAAGCACCTGCCTGGCAAGTGCAAGACTGTGAGTTCAATCCCCGGTACTGCAAAAAAAAAAAAAAAAAACCTACAAAAAATACATTACCCTAAAAAACATATTGCCAAAAATGAGGCATAAGTGTGTCCAAAGTCGAAGTATTTTGAGAGAGACAAATGGCGCTGAATCTTTTACTGTAATACATTAAAAGACAAATCAAAATATTCACTGTAGTTTCACATACCGATAGACACATACTGTCCATCAATCAATATTCACATATTGATAAACATTACAGCAATTTCTGTCCTATAAAAACTTGCAGTGTGTCCCCACCCACCTTAGTCACTGGATCGGGCACCATGGGACTTCTGTCTGGCTCTTGCCCAAAGTCAAAATGACCATGACAGGCAAATGTTCTAAATGGATTCTGGACATCAAGGCAGCCAGGACAGAGCCACCAGAGACACTCAGGAAAGAGGACTCCAGAGCTGCTGCAGAAAGTAGCAGGAACCATGGGATAAGTGCATTCAAAGCAAGGAGGGAAATCTTAAGGCAGATGAGTGCCACTGGCTTTTACAGCAGGAATTTAAAAATAAACTTTAAAAAATGTTAATCGTATCTTTAAATCATATCTTGTGTGACCCGCTGGCCCTGAGCACTTTCCCTGGAATCAAAGGGACACCTTCTCCCTGCCCAATCAGGCACCCAGGTCCCAGTGAGGCACCTGGTAGCACTGGTACTGTTCTTCTCAAGCCACACCAAGTGGGCCCACTGTTCTCCCAGGTCAGGACCCACCAGCATCCACCTGTGTCACCTGGTCCTGGTCCACAAGCGAGGAGGTGCACTGCCTTCCTGGTAGACACTTCCCTGAGGACAAGAACACTGTTGCACTGGCAGTGGGGACGGCGACCCAGACGCAGTCAGACTCAGGCGGGAGGAGCCCACTGGTTTGAACACTCACCCACGCGCACCTGATTCAACCAATGCAGAGCCATCGTGGGGCTGGGAAACAAGGGTGAGCAAAACAAGCCCTGTACCCCATCCTCCAAGCTACCGGTCTCTGTGGGGAGGGACAGAAAGTAAACTCAGGAAGGGAATGCAGTGCTGGATCTGAGAGTGTGAGAGCTAGGAGAAAACCAACCACCCCACAGGAATCCACACCAGGAGCCAGGGAGGGAGAGCACAGGGCTCACCCACACCCCAGCCACCATCACTGTGCAAAAGTTCCTAGAAAATATTCTCAGCTAGTGCAGATGGCACTCGGGGATGCATGGATAATGCAGCACACATTCTGGAGCTGACTTCTTCCAGGCTTTGGTCCCCCAGACTCCTGAGGTTCCAGACGTCAAGAGCCTGGCCAAGCTGACACGGCCAATGCCAGGCGCTCTCGCCATCTGCTGGTTTCCAGTTGGCTCCAGGCTGAGCTCTTAGAAATCTTGGTCCTGCCTCAGGAGCCTGATGGAGAGGAGCCACTGACGCTGAGTTTCCCAAGCTCCTGAACCATTCACTGGTGCAAAGGACGTCTCTCGTTTTCCTGCCAGTACCCATTTTCCTTTCTGCCACACCCCACTCTCAGCCATGTGGATCAGGAGAGCATGGAACTGAAACCACTCCAAGCTCCCAGGGCAGTCAGTCCCTGATTGGCTCATGCCATCCACATCCCCCCTCCCAGAGTAATTGGTTTTGGATGGATGGGATGGATATATGACCCAATCAGAGCCAGCATCCTGAAGGACCAATCGCTAGGCCCCTCTTGTTTGTCCTTCGGAGCTAAGAAGGAACCTTGGGTGTGCACAGGGATGGCAGTTCGCCAGCACTGCCTGAGAGCCCGCAGCTTCAACACGATGTGACATGAGACAGAGCATGGCCTCCAAATGTGACCTGGGTGACATCATTTTTGTCCCTGGCACTATGCCTGAAGCTAAACCTACAGCTTCACAGCTGCAAGAGCCAACAGCTCCTCCAGCTGGCGTGAGGGGGAATCTCCACCACTTAGAACCAAAACAATCCACACTGACACTGAGCCTGAAAAACAGCAACAAAGGTGACATAGCCATCACCTCTCCTTCCAGGCTTTTGTGAGCTGGTGTCACATTTGTACATCTGGGACCCGCTCAAGTACTCTTCAAAGTAGATGTCATTCACCCCGTTTGACATGCAAACTTGAGGCCCACAGAGATATGTGCATCCATACCCTAGCTGGTGACAGAACCACGACTCAAACTGAGGTGGCCTCTCCAAGCCCTCCAGGTCCCTGCTGCCCCACAGGACCAGGAAGTGGTCATCTCTCCGAGGCAGGCCTCCAGGACACGCAGCTCAGTGAGAACTGCAGTTTGGCCAGCTGCCAACAGCCCAGGCATTTTGCCATCTTCCCTGCCAAGCTGAGGGGACTGAAGACGGAAGCAGAGGCCACCATCCCAACACCCACTGTCACCTCCTCCTCGGCATGTGTAGGAGGGAGGATGGAGTCCTCCAGGATGTCACTCCCACCCACAAAGTCAGGATTTGGAAAGAGGGTCTTTGCAGCTGTAATGAAGATGTACTTAAGGTCGTACCCACCGATGTCCCCATAAGGAGAGGATGAGCTGTAGGCACACCAAGGCTGGCCACATGAAGATGGACCCCAGAGAGATGCTCCAAGGAATGGCAAGGGGTCAGCCACCTCTAGAGAGGAGATAGCGGTGACAGGAAGAAGCCTCCTCCAGAGCCTCTGGAGGAAGCAATATGCAGTGAACTGATGACATTTTTGACCTAGGAGCTACAGTTTCCTAAAAGCACAAAATAGGGCTGGATATAGCTCGGTGGTAGAGCACTAGCCTAGTATGCACAAGGCCCCGAGTGCAATCTCCAGGACTGCCAAAAAAGAAAGAAGATGCGAAGTAAAGCATAAAATAAAATCCCTAAGACTTTCTGCCAGCACAAGGTCTGGCTTAGAGCAGATGCTCAGTAAACAGAATACCGTGGGGCCAGGGGTACAGCTCAGCAGCACAGCGTCTGCCTGGCAAGCACGAGATCATGAATGAGTTCAATCCCAGATACAGGGGGAAAAAATGAATTACCCTGGACAACTATAAAACCACAGCCTCCCTTCTATGGCTGTTGGGGACGGGGATGGGGAGAAAGAGAGGCAGAGGCGGGGCAGCGAGAACTCTCTGTCTCCTGACCAGCCGAAGCAAACCCCCTCCACCTGCCTCCTGCATGTGTCCCAGAGCCTAGGGCCTGGGGTGCCATCGAGTTCTCCTGCCTTGTCACACTATTCCCCGTTCTCTTAAAAACCAAATGTCACTCCTTCTTAAGGGAGAATACACTCATTATTAGAAAAGGAGGGGCATGCCAAAGAACACAGAAGAGACAAACTTCCTGTGCCCCCGGCACCCACAGGAAGTTCCTTTCACCGGGGATCGAACTCACGACCCTGCCTTGCCAGGCAGGTGCTGTGCTGCTGAGCTGCATCCTAGCCCCAACTCACAGAGAATTCTGCCCTCTTCCCCGGCCTGGCTCCCCACAAGACGGTTCTGTGATTCCAACTGTTCACCCGGGCTTTAAACCCTAAACCTCACCGTGTTCACCTCCCCGAGTCCCCCAATGCACGCATGCCTCTGCCAGACACAGGACTTGAGGCAGCAAAGGAGGGCGCTGCACGCTGCCCTGTGCCTGCGCTTTCCCAGCGTGAGCCTCTGAAGCCAGCGGTTTTCTAATGAATTTGATGAACTCTTCCTACCTCGGGGATGTTAACTCTGTTGTTTCCAGAACCTCCCCACCTGTTCCCCCAGTCTTTATTTCTTGAATCCCCTGCATGCCACATGCATGGAAGACTCTGGTGGAGAAACTGAGGTAGAAGCACCACAACCTAAAATTATTCTCCAAGCTCACTGGGCATTGCTCTTAACCCTGCACCACAGAGTTGAGTCTCTAAAGATGATCAGTGACCTGAGATGGAGAGAAAACCCCACTTTACTTTCAGCATAAAACGGGGCCATATAGCCTCATCCCTCCAAAATCTCCAGGATAATGGGGAGCTTTATAGACCCCCCCCCCTCAGCAACAGTAACCACATTGGGGATCACAGTTCCATTGTCAGGCAGCCGGCATGGTCAGCCTCCAGGAAAAGCCAGAGCCCTGCTGGCTTCAGGACCTGGAGGGGAGCCACCCTGTTGGCTTCGGGCAAGGAGATCCAAGAGCAGAGGACAGGGTTGCTTCTGGAATATCTCATAATCACTGAAGCCCTCCCTGTGGAACCAGACAAAACTACTTAAAGGAAATGAGCTTCTGGCTTCCTTGCACTGGTGGAATAAAGTTGGGGCCTAGATCAGAGAGCACAAATGCAGTGGGGATGGGGTCCCTAACTGTCTTCCAAGTGCAGAGCAGGAGCCCCATGGCCTGCCCATGTGGTCCTCTGTGCCTCCCATTGGCCTCCTGCACTCTCAGCTCCACGGGTCAGGCGGCCTGGCCTCGCCCTGCTCCTTGCTGGACAGTGGCCCAGCCCAGCATCCCTCAGCCTCTGCCAGAAACCAGCACCAGCAGGTGTGGAGCTAGAGAAAGTCACACTGCCTGCTGCCATCTAGCCCTCCTGGTCTGGCAGTGACACCACTCAGGGGACAGAAGGGCTGTGAGAGGAGACGGGAAAACCCAGGCCTCGGCTTCCACTGACTCTCTCCACGCAGCAGCACCTAACGCCAGGGGTCCACAGCTCGGCCTCTATCTGAGCCCATCGACTGACTTCGCTTGTTGGTGCTGCTGTCTGCCCCTCGCAACCCTCCAGGGCTGGAGGACAGTCTGTCCATGCTGTCAGGGGAAGGACTGCACAAGACTGGGTCCCAGGAGGGCAATTCTCCCCTGAACTTGGATCCCACCCCTTCCTGCCAGTCTCCTCCATCCGGGGAGCTAAGCTCTCAAAGTCCTCAGCATCAGGGACACCACGTGTTCATCCTCCCGCTTCCAGGAGATGGGGACCAGGAGGATGCAGAACTCAGGAGGGGCCTTGAACTGCTCTGCAGATTCAGATGTCCCTAAATAAGCCACCAAAGCCAGACAGTGCCAGAAATGAGAGCCAGTTTGGCTTTTACAGGAAACCGTTGTCGTCTGCCTCTCCCTCCACTGACACACATCTTACTCTCTAATCGCTTCAGGGTTGGTGCAGAATGTAACTGAATGCTATCTACTGGTGCCCTAAGAAACCTTATCGATGCTGGTTATTTCTTCTTTTAACATCCAAGCTTTTAACCAAAGCACACCTCCAGAAGTGTGCAGAGCTTAAGTGCGATCACAATGAATTTTTGTGCACAGGTACCCTTGGCTTTGCAGGGCACCCTTGTGATCAGCAGTCATGCAAATCAGAGCAAGGGCCTGGCACTGCACAGATCCGGCGTGACAAATTTGATTTGATCCCAGTTACTGGAAACATGCAAAGTGAGGACCCCACTCAGATATGCACTGCACACGTGCATAATGTGTCCTCCCAGCTGGAGACAAGAAACACCCCAGACTCCCCGCGCCCCGCTCCAGGGGCGATCCGTGCTCCCGGATCCAGCGTGGGAGACCAGCTGTGGCCTTCAGCTTCCTGTAAACGCAGTCCGTGAATGGCCGATGTGAACGGAGGGTAAGTGGACAGCAGGGAGTTTCCAGGCTGACTTCTGGTTCTTATTTTTCAAACTTCATCCACAAATCTCACCCATGTCCCTCTACCAGAAATCCCTTCTTTCCCACCGCTGTGCCATAGCCTACCAACTGAATGTTTTGCTCTGCTGCTGAGGCTCCTGTTTGCACAGCCCGGCTCTTAAGCTGATACCCTGTCTGCAATGCCCACCTTTAGTGAGTCTCTTTACCTTTAAAATAAAATGGATAGCAAAATGTACATAGACACTGGGAAAGGGAAAGGGAAAGAAACTGCTCACAAGGAAAGAACACCTGGGATAGGGGAAAGGAGAAAAGAAAGAAGGGAAAAGAAAATACATAATCTCTGTAAATTCATCAAAAAGAATGGTTTGTGCTTTCATTGATCATTGTTCATGCCTTATCCTGTAATCTGAACTACTTTGAAGGTAACAACATGCAATATATTAACCATTGTGAATCTATTATTTTGTGTTGAAATTCTGTATCATTGTCTTTTTTATTTAAAAATAAAAAGGAATTTTTTTAAAAAAGTGAGATGAATAGGCTTTGTGTGGTTCTGCCACTTTGCCATTTCTTGTTTGTCTTGTCTGCTTTCTTGCTCCTGCCTCCTTTTAATGTGAACAGTGTGTTGTGGGATCTCGTTTTATGTCCCCAGTTAGCTTTGCAGCTGAGCCTTCTGCCCTGGGTTACTGTCGTGCACCTCGGGTAGGACCGAAGGGCGTCAGAAGAGGATGCAGTGGTGCCCGGGCTCATGAAAGCAGTCTGCTCCACACTTGGAAACACGACCACCCCTGGGTTGTGCAGGAAAGGTGGCCATGGTTATGTTTGTCACCCAATGCAGAATTTGCAAATAGAAACAGAATCCTGCCAAATGCTTTTGCAAACCAGACGGTTCCCAAATGAAAGTGTTTGTGAACCAAGGGGCCACTGCAGTTCCTGTCACAGCCAATACTCACCCTGCCGCGTACTGCTGTCTTACAGATTTTGCTTCTGTGTGCTATAAACCTTAACAGTACCATGTAATTCTGCTTTAAGTAATCGCTTGCATTTTAAATAAATAAAGAAAAACAGCCTCATATATCACTCTCATTTGTTCAGGTCTGACGCTTTCCATTCCCCTCCGACGGAACCAAATTTCGCCTTGCCGTCGCCTCCTTCACCCTAAGGCCTGCCTTCAGCACACCTGGTGGTGCGCGTTCTGCTGACGGGTTAGCTTGCCCCCCGTTTATCAGGAAATGTCTCCATCTCACCCCTACTTTACACACAGCGCTCCGGGGGTATGTTACTGTGAGCTGACCGATTCTATTTTATCTCACAGCACTGCCGCACGTGGGACACTGCAAGGGGCTATGGTGGCCCACGCCATGGTCCTTTCTGGGAATGAACAGCCTTCTGAATGCAGCCAGCCTAGAGCTTGTGAGCTTCTTATTACAGATAGGAAGAATATTTTTCAACTCAGACACAAGATCCACAACTATACTACGATCAAAGCGACTTACGTTTCCTAGATTTCCCACGTGTGTGTCATTTTAAACATTTCCAGATAACATGTACCATAGTCTACCCATTTTTTGTTAGTTTGTTATATTGTGTGACATCAATATAATCTGTTTGGGAACACTGTCCTCACCCCAGTGAGGTCCTCATGCCCATTTCTAGCTGATCACCAATCAGTACCTAATTGGCCACTAGCCTAGCTTCCGGCTCCACAATTTCACTAGTCTGGACATTTCATATAAACGGCTCACTGCAGTATGCAATCTTCTGTGTCTACCACTTAGCATACACTTCCTGTGGTCTCTCTACCACAGTGTAGATCAGTATTTCATTCCTTTTTATCACTGAATAACAGTCTATTGTACGGCTACATCACATTTTAGTGATTCGCCAGTTTGACAGACTCGTGTTGTCTCCACTGTTCGATTATAATAAATGCTGCTACGAACACTCACACACAAGTCTTTATATAGACTTAGGTTTCCATTTCTCTTTAGTAGACACCTATGAGTGGAACCGCTGAGTCAGTGGGAAATTTCATGTTTAACATTTTAAGAAACCACCAAACCATTTTCCAAAGTGGAAAATCTAACCACTTAATAATCCTGGTAGCAAACAGTGTATGGGGGGAGGGTTCCTGCTGCTTCCCATCCTACTCAATTTTTGGTATTTAAAAAAAAATAGCCATTATATTGGATATAAAATGATGACCTCATTATAATTTTAATTTGCATTTCCCTGATAATCAATGAGCTTGGGAAAACTTCCATATGTTTGTCAGTCATTTAAGTACCCTCTTTTTTGCCCATTTTTCAACTGGATTGTTTTCCTTATAATTTTATGGTTACTGTTATAACCTGAGCACAATTTCCTCCTGGCACACATCCTGAGAATATCTTCTCTCGGTCTGCAGTTTGCTTTGTCTCTTTCACTGGTGCCCTTGGATGGGCAGAAATTCTTCAAGGTCCAAGGTAAAATCTTTTCTGAATAAGGCCTAGCGTATGATTATAGATCATGCATCACATGGACAGCATATCTGTATCCTGCTCTAGATAGAGCTACCTACCCAAGACCACAAAAGTGATCTTCTGTTTTCTTCTAGTAGCTTCACTGTTTTGCTCTGTTGAGCTCCACGGCCCACTCTGAGTTAATCTCTGAGGGCAGCATGATGTAGGGTCAGATTCTCTTTCTCTTTTCTTTCTTTCCACACTGTTTCTCGGAGGCCACTCCTTTCCGGCTGACCTGCAACGCCACCCTTCTCCTGGATCCCGCGGTCAGATGGGGCACACAAGTCTATCCCTGGACTCTTCCGCTCCGTTGGCCTGTCTGTCATTCCGTCTCACTGTCCCCACTGCCGCAGCACTGCAACCAGAGTTGTTAGAGGTCATGGGAGGCCTCCAATTTTTTCCTCTTCCAGACTGAGATTCCAAGTCATTTAAATTCCTTTTTTTTTTCTCAAAAATTTTAATTAGTATATTTTTGCAGCACACAGTAAACACATTCATCGTGGGGGAACTGGCACACAGATGACATCTTGATCCTTTCTACCCCTTTCCATCCTTTCCCACTCATCTCCCGGTCCCTCTACCCTTCCTCTATTTTCAAAGAACCAATACTTTTATTTATTGATCTTTTTTATTGTTTCTTCAGTCTCAGCTTCATTACTTTCCATTCTTTTCTGTAATTTTTTCCAGTTAGCTTCAGATTTGGATTGTTTTCACCCTTGAAGACACGGAGGTGCACCACTCGGCCCCACCTCCACCTCTTAATGCAATCACACCGAGCCCCGCTGTTACCCACTGCAAATCTTCCCATCGACGTGGGAACCTGTTGTCTACACTGTGTTCTAATCAGTGGAAGTGGTATCTCTTCCCACTTAGCTAATTCTCCTTTAATCTTTTCCAGCAATACTTTTTAGCTTTAGAAATCTTATATAGCTTTCATTAAATTTATTCCTAGGCATTTGATTTTTCTGGTGTTTTATTTTTAAATGCTGTTGTTTTAATTTTCATTTTACAGTTGTTCATTGCTCATCTACAGAAACAAAATTTATTTCCACGTATTTGCTTTGTATCTAGACACTTTAATAATGTGAAATTCTAACAGTCTGTATTTTTAATTCTGTTTGTACTGCCCTTTCATGGGTTGCATGTGTCTTACCAAAATTTACACACAGTAATTTAACTGCCAATGTGGTGTTATCATTAGGGAGGCCCCTAGGAAGTGTTTCGATTAGTGACCGTGTAGAAGATGTGTAAGGAAGCTGTCTGTCACTCCTTCCCCTCCCTTCGCTCCTGCCATGTACAGGCACAGCATTCAAGGTGATCTTTTGGGAGTAAGGCCAGGCCTTCACAAGATACAGTCGGCTGATGCCCAGTCCTGGGTTCCTCTGCCTTTAGCACTGTGAAAAATAAATTCCACAGTTATTTACAAATTATACTGTCTGGTACTTTGTTACTGCAGCAGGATAGTCTGAGCCAGGACCGTGGACTGTCCACATCACAGTCATCACAATAAGCATCTAATTAGGCTTCCCTTTGCTGCAGTCTTTAAAACTCATTTCTTCTTTGTATTTGATGTCCTAGCCAGTGAAATATTGAACAGAAGGAGTGATACTGGTCATTATAGCTGGGCCCTGAACTTGAGTGCAAAATGTTAAATATTTCATCTTTATGTACATGTTTGCTTTTTGACAGAATATATTCAGATTAGTAAATTCTATTATATTCCTGATTTGCTGGGGGTTTACATCATGAAGCTGAATTTTATCAAATGCTTTTTTCTATGTCTGTTAAAATATTAATTTTTTCTCTTTTATTATATTACTACATTGAATTATAGTCACTGATTTTAGAATGTTAAATCAATCTTCACATTTCTTGAGTAAATTCAACTTGATAATGACTAGCCTATCTATTGCTAGATTTGATCTGTTAGTATCTTATTACTATTCTTCCATTTTTATAGGTGAGAACCACCAAATTTTCTTTTTTAACAATATCACTGGTTTTGGTATCACAGTTGTGCTGGCTTTATAAATAAGCTCAAATGTTTCCACTGATTGACTGGAATTAGTTTTATTCCCTAAACGCTTGGAAGAATTTGCTTGTGACGTCATCTGAGTCTGGGTTTTTGTATGGAAAAAGGATTAACTGCAGATTTAATTTCTTAACTGTCCTAGGACTGCTTAGGTTTTCTCTATCTTCTTGTGTCAATTTCGATTAGGTTGTGCTTATTCAAGGAATATGTCCATTTTATATAAGTTTCACTTGAAGTTTACCTTCATATGTTGTTAAAATATTTTCCACATCTATGGGAGTTGTGGTATTTCCTCTTTAAATTTTTTTGGTTAATCAGTTGCTTTTTATGGTTGTCGGTGTTGCAGGACTACATCAACTTAACGATTTTAATTAATTTTTTAATTTATTGATTTTCTGTATTGATTTTATTTCTATCATTTCTGACACTTTATGACTTCTTTCATTTTGTCTTCTGGAAGTTTAACTGGCTATTGTTTTTCTTCTTGAGATGGAAGCTCAGATGTTTGATTTCAAGCATTTCTTCTTTTGTCTAAAATATATTTTGCTCTATAGACTGACTGAATGAGAGCTCACAACTTTTGAAATGCAGCCAGTTTAATGAGAAGTGTGTCTGTCCCCTTGAAAAGAACAGTATCCTACTGTTGGCTGGAATACAGTTTAGTCTAACTCAGTTAATTACAGTTAAATTTTTCTTACCATTATTTTTTTTTCTCCAAGTTCTTTCACTAGGTAATAGATGCATGTTTACCTTCAAGTGTAACTGTAGATCTATCGATCCTTTTAGTTTTGACAGTTTTTCTTGTATACTGTTTTTGTTATTAGATACATTCCTAGTGACACTCTATTATTAAGAATTGTCCTTATTTATCTTTAGGACTATTTTTGTCCTAAGTCTTTGACACTAGCATAGCCAAATCAGCTTTACTTCTGGTTAATGTTTGTATAAGGTATCTTTTCTTGTCCATTGATGCTCTATCTAGCCCTGTCATCACCAAGATACAGCTCATGGGCATGTCATCCCATTCATCCCAGCTACCTGGAAAGCCGAGGCAGGAAGACTAGAGGTTCAAGATCATCCATCCTAGGCAACAGAGTAGGATGTGGTCTCAAAACACAAAATGGTGCCTGCCATGCATGAGGCCCTAGGTTTAATCCCCAGCACAAATAAATAAGTAAATAAAGAGGGAGAAGTCAAGATGGCCAATCAGTGAGCAACAAAATACAAAGCTTCCTGGGAGAAACAACTCATAAGCCAGAATAAAACACCCTGGAGAGACCCAGACAGCGGGAGATGGATCCTCTTGACACAGGAAGAAACTAAAACGTAAAGAAGCTCGTCAAATTCATCTGGACTACAACTGGAACAGCTAAAAATTATGGGACACAGCATTTTCGTTTGCAACAACCCACCAAGTTTGCATCAGCCTGAATCCGTGCCAGCAGGCAGAGCCGCCCAAACTCGTTCCCGCAGCCACTCACAGGAAGCACAGCAGTGCTGAAGTTGGGGGTTGGTGAGCCCAATGGAGAGTGGAGCCAGCAAAGGGACCTTCATTAATCCACAATCAGTGCTGGGAATGAGACCCCCACACACACAGGAAGGGCGAGACCAAATGGGCAACATGTTGGAATCGGGCAAGAAGAGCCTGAACTGGGAGTGACAGTGACTTCAGTTGGTTCTTCCCTCCCCAGAGCAGATTCGTGGGATTTGCTTGGACTGGGCTGTGCCCTGGCCGGGACCCAATGAGCATCCCAAATCAATTCCCTGCGCCTAGCAAGCACTAACTGGGTGAAGGCACCTGAAGTTTGGCTGGCCCAGTGAGGAGGGGCAGGCATACACAGCCTCTGCTTACATCTCAGTGACAAGAGCAGGCAGGAGAGGGTGGAGGTCCCTCACCAGCGTGCTTTGGAGGAAATGTGGCCAAGAGGGAAGGGGGCTGGGACCTGTACTGTAACCTGTGTGGAGGAAGCCAGGGCCATGACAGGAGAGAGAGGCAGGAGGAGGCCCCCAGCCCAGAACCCTGAGACCACTGATCCAGGAGAGGGAAAAATAAGGGAGACTGAGGGCAGCAAACACACAACATCAGACATGGCTTCAATGGACATTAAGAGATATCTTTGGGACCTTGTAGACGAGCTCAAAACTGAAATATTAAATCAGGTAAAGCAAGATATGAGTAGAGTAATAAAAGCAATGCTCTCAGGGAGCATCTCTCAGGAAGATACAGATAGAAGAAGGGAGGAACACAAAAAAAGGAGAGAAACATTCGATAAAAGAATATAAAGAAAATATAGAATACATGAAGCAGATTCAAAGAGACTACCAGGAAATTAAAAACTCCATTGAAAGCTGGCAAAATGCCTTAAAAGAAACTAAGGATAGACTATCAAAACTTGAAGACATCAAGTTTTCAATGTGTGATCATGAAAGGAAAGATCTCTTAAAAATGACAAGGAAACAGGCAGTAACAATACAAAGGCTAGAAGATGACAAGAGAATCTACAATTTAAGAATAAGAAATGTGAACAAAGAAGCAGGAATACATACAGGCAAACTACAAAGGCTATTCACAGAAATAATTAAGGAATACTTCCCAAGCATGGGAAAAGAAAATGACATTCGGTTATGTGAGGCATACAGAACTCCAGCCACCTACAACCAAAACAGAGCTACACCCAGACATATAATAATTAAGATACCAGAAATTCAATATAAAAACAACATTAAAAGCCGTCAGAGAAAAGAAACAGATTACCTATAAAGGTAAGCTCATCAGAATCATGGCTAACTTCTCAACACAGATCATCAGATCAAGAAGAGCTTGGAGCAAAGTCTTCCAAGCCCTGAAAGAAAATAACCTCCAGCCCAGATTGATGTACCCACAAAGCTGTCACTAGAAATTAATGGAGAAACAAGATGCTTCCATGACAAAGAGAAACTGGGGGAGTTTGTGACCACCAATCCAACCCTACTGAGAATACTGAAGGACATTCGAGAGAGAGAGAAAAAAATACTGGGATTTTAGGAACAGTGGCAGACAGGCCTCAATGAGTGGGGCAGGCAGTAGAATGAAGGAGAAAACTAGACAAACAAAGGCAGAAAAATAGCATAGCAGAAATGAGACAGAGAAGGATGGCTAGAATCTCTAACATAGACGACCTCGATACACTATATTGTTAATAGTGCACGAGGATTTAAAACCCACATTACTCATAGTACTCTGCTTAGATATATTATATTCTGTTCCAGTCATTCTACCTATGCTAGATTTGAGGGCACAGACAGTTATCCTGAAAATAACAGGATATAGTACAGTAATCATCCTTAATTTCCTATTAACTTAATCTAAAGCTCTGTAAAACCTACACTGTTTTACCATGACGGATCGTAATAGAATCTGGTTTGTTACATCACTGTTTTATATTGATAGATTTTATTCAAAGCTGTTATGATTGATAGTATCAAGTCTGAGAGTATAGGCAACTGCACTGAAGATGACAAGATCCACTAGAATACCCACTCTGGTTTGATTATTACTTGCCTCTGAAGTTTTATACTGTCTACAATGTTTTATTTTTACTAATATTGTTATGTACTGCTATATTCAATTATACTGATACATTCATTTATGCCTGATGATATAGACAATTCTATTGAAGATAATAAGAAACAACACAGCAATCATTGTAGATCACCTTGTTCTGTGGTTTTATACGAATTTTTGGCTTCATGTTTTTATAGGAATTTGTTTTGTCTTGCTAAGTTTTGTTTTTCCCTCTAATATAGAAAGGATAGAAATACATGTAGAGACTCATGCATGCATAGCTGTTTACACTCTCACTGTTCGAATATCTACTTTGTGTGCTTTAATTTTGTAACTTGAACAACTATTTCCAGGAGGACAATATGTAATTTATCAACTAGTGATTTCTTATTGTTTATCTTTTTTTTTGAAATTCTGTATTATCTCTACCCTTTACATGCTTTCTCTTTAAATAAAAAAATTTTTTTTAAAAATAAGTAAATAAATCTCTCTGGTAAACATCATTGTTGTTTCTTCCACCCCACGAATCTCAGCCTCCTACACCACACTGGGTCAGCCCTGCGCCTTCCGCAGGCCTCCATCCTCTGTGGAGCGATGCTTCCTATGTCTGGTGAGGCTGTGGGGGATGTCACTCCCTGAAGCGGGCACACTGGCCTCTCACATCACCCAGAACTCAGAGGATGTTCCGTGAAGCAAATTCTTTCATGTCACCCCTCGGAAACAGCATAAAGTCCTCCTTCTTTCTCAGCACGCAGGGGAGGACCAGTCTGGGGAAGCCCATGCTCCACTCCACCCAGACTCAGAATGCCCCAGGGGTGTGGCTGGGACTGGGTGTGGCCCCCAGAAGGGGCTCCTTCCCCTGCCCCGGGGAGTTTTGGTGCATCCAGGCCCTCACAGCTTCCCAGCTCCTCAGCAGCTCTGAAAGTGTTTGGCAGTGATGCCTCCCTGCATGTCGCAGCAGCACCACTGGCCCACCCTGGTGATCTACTTACCAGGTCTTACCTGGAGGATGGGTCTGCTCCTGGATGAAGCCAATGAATGAAGAAGCAGCTGGCACTCCAATGCTGTGGTGCGGTCCTGTCTTACCACAGCTCTGCATCGGCCCCACTTTACAGCGGAGATCCCTGCTCTGAGCCAGCTGGTGTCCACACACCAAGTGAGGGGAGACCTGTGGCCACCTCAACACCTCCTTACCGTGCTCCAGTGGGGAGGACTTTGCTGGAACCCAGGGCCTGGAATAGCACCAGGAGCACTGTGGGGCCTCACAATCTTGCACCAACTGAACATGCCTGCTTTGGCAAGAGCAGGAAGGGAAAGAAGCTATGTGCCACATGGGCAGCATCGTGAGGCGGGGTGGGGTCGGGGCACGTACCAGCCTGCGGATGTCACGCTCACACTCGCGCTTGATGCGATGCACCTCATCCTGGTGCGCCTGGTAGGCGGCGCGCAGGTCAGCAGCCTTGGCCTTGTCGGCCTGCATGCAGTTGCTGAGCGCCTCCTCGGCCTGCTTGCGCGCTGCTTTGAGCTCCAGGATGTCCTGCTGCAGGCGCAGGCGCTCGCCCTCGAAGGTCCTGCGCGCCTCCTCTCGCGCCTCAGCCAGCAGCGCGGGCTTGACCTTGTCGGCCGCACCGTCGCGCAGCACATTCAGCATGGCCTGCAGCCGCTGCAGCTCGCCCTCCTTGATCTTGGCGGTGCGCGCCGCCTCCTGCTCATGCTGCCGGATGAGAGCCTCGCGCAGTGCCTGCAGCTCCTTGGTTTTCTCCTCGTGCAGCTTGGCCCTGAGCTCCGAGATGTGGGCTGTGTGCCGCCGCTGCTCCTGCTCGCGCTCCAGCTTGGCCTCCTGCAGCCGCTCGCGCAGCTTGCCCACCTGCAGCAGGGTGCGAGGCAGTCAGGGTCAGCTGTGGGCTGGGGAGGGCACCAGGCCCTGCGCTCCCCTGTGCCCTGAGACCCCAGGCCCCCACACTCACGCTGCCCCGAGTCACCGCGACAGTCCCGAGCTCTCCTCGGTGCCCGCGCCTAGCACCCTCCCTCCTTCAGTGTTGCCTTGAGACTGTCCCTGGAGGCAGCAACACCCTAACAATGTTGGGGAGTCGAGCCCTAGATGCCATTCAATTCCAAGAGGAACAAGAAAGGGCTGTGCGCCAGTCACAAAACACACTGCAGAAATCCTCTCACCAACAGCGGGCAGGCTCTGAACTAGAAATGCATTTCCAGCGGCCCCGTTCATGGGGCTGCAGCCTGGGAGAAGACAGGGCAGGGGCAGGGGGCAGGGCGGGAGGGAAGACCCCTGCCCCACCAGCCCCCACTCTGGGCACGTGGCTCCAGCGCCTGTGCCCTGCAAGTGCCAGGCCACCAGACAGCCTGAGTCTGTGCTCTAATCAGCAAACAATTTAAAGTGTTATTTGTAAAGCATGCCAGGGGGTGTTTCCTTAAAATATTCTGAAACATTTCCCCGGAGTTTTCACTTCACCCAAGTCCCTTCACGCCCACATCTGCTCCATGTAACAGCAGGCCCCACAGATCTGCAGCCAGCACCCCCAGACACCGATCCCCAGGCCACACCGTGCACTGCTGACTGCGGGACCATTAATCTCAGGTGAGTTGTACAACACCTAGGTATGGGTGAATCCTCCCTTGGAACAGCAGGAAAAGCAGCAAAGCCACCGAAGCAAGCACACAAGACAGGTCAGCATCTCAGATCACACACAGCCACGGCGGGAAAACAAGGCAAACAGCCACCTGGTCCACCTCACCCAGAGCTGAGACAAGTCTTTTCCTGGTGGTTTAGTGCCAGGAAGCCAAGGCTCTTAGGTATTCACATGATTCCGGAGTCAGAGACAAAACGCTTCCGCCCTTTCCTCCAAAGAGGCCACATGGTCCTAACTTCTCTGTTCGATATGAACAGTGACATAGACCAGAAAGACCCAAGCCACTTGGCTCCCAGAGCTGCTTGGCTGAACTGTATTCCCCGGCAAATCCATCTCTGAAACTCTGAGATGGTTCACTTTCTGTGTCGGCCTGGTCAGCCAAGCTGCCAAGCATTTGGTCAATTACCAAACTACGTGCTGCTGTGCGGGTACATGCGAACTTAGGTGAAGTTAGCATTTGTGTTAGCAGACTGAGTACAGGAGAGAGTGGACCTGCTGTGGTCAGCTGAAGCTCTCAGGAAAAAACCCTGAAGCACCCAAACTCTGCACCAGACTGCTCTTAGGCTCGAGACTGCAAGAGGAACCCTTCCTGCTGGCTTGTCCTGCACACCTCAAATCTGCCGGCAGGGAAGGGGAAAGTTACCAAGTGACAGCCAGAGTTCCGTTTGTGTGGTCTGGAGTATGTACACCAGGTATGAGCACGTCCAGGCACAAGTCACAGGAAGAGGGAGTTTGAGGGGTGGACAGGTAAGCACAGGGTGTTCCGAGCAGTCCAGGACAGATTTGGGGCTGCCTCCAGGGCAGGGCAGAAGGTATCGGCTGGATGAATTGGGTAACACAGTTGTGTGGGGCAGGGATGGGCCACACGCCTCATCACTCCAAGTCCTCTGAGTCCCATGGGGTAGAGCAGACTCTTGGGGAACCACTCCACACAGCTGAACAACTGAGAAAGTGGAGGGAGGGAGGAAGGGAGGAGGACGGGGACCCAGGCCCCTCACTGTTGCTGAGGAGGTCCCAAGGGGAGGGGCCAGGATGACTCAGCCACCATGCATTAGCGTAGGGGACATCGGGGGGGACATCATGTGTAACATCACACAGACACAGGTGTCCCATGGAGACTCATGCACAGATACCGTGTCAGCACACAGGCAGTCGCACCATTCTCCTGACCCCCTTGTCAGCTGAGAGGCCGAGAAGCAGTGTACCCCGCCAGTTGTGAGCACCCCAGCACCCCCACCTTGGTTTCTAAACACCATTCTCCCGTAAGAAGAACCAGGCTTCTCTGAGAAACACAGGGCCCAAGACTGGGGCAGGGCATATGGAAGATGAGTACCAGGAAGTACAGAAAAGCAAAAAAACAATAAAAACACCACAAAACCCCTGCAATGATTGTGTCACAGGACACCAGCGCCAACGGATCAGCTCTGTGTAGCTGAAGCCCAAACAGCCTGAGAGTTATGGCTGACACACTGTGACAACTTGAGTCTAGAAGTTTAACTAAGAGACCCATCAGGGAGCCAAGATCCTTACTTTGTAAATAACCTGAGCCTGTGCAAGAGAAGAGCATAGAGGTGGGTGAGTGCTACATCTGCCCTGGGGGATCGGGGTGGCCCGTGTACAATCTAAGGGAGGAAAAAAGGCTTATTCTCCCACCATTTGCCCTGGCTGCTTTTGCCGGCTGCTGTCTTGAAGTGTTGCCCCTGTGCCATGCCACCCTGCCTTGGAGCCAGCCCCGTATGGACTGAAACCTCCACAAACAGTGAGCTAAACAAACCTTTCCTTCCTTTATTTTAGGTATTGAGTATTTTGTCTCAGCAATGAGAGAAAAGTAACCAAGACACTGAGCAACAGAATAAATGAGGTGCTATGAGTCCACACTGACATGAAAAATGACTGAATACACACAAGCCCCAGTCCTCCCCTGGCCACAGGACTGACCTTCGTGGCTCTCTGATTGATGTTCTAGCTGGGCCCTGACTGCCCAGCTCTGCCCAGTTCTGAACACCAGGCACCTATGGACACCCTGAACCCTGTGCCTGCCGAGCTCAGCCACCCCACCCAGCAGCACCTACCCCAGCCCTGGACTTTCCACAGGGCACTTCCATGCCCTTCTCTCACTTGCATTTTAGGATGGATTGAATGTGTGTGAATCTCTGCATTCACCACACACACACGTGCTCCAGAAGAAGGACCTGGGCTTCTGGAACAAAGTAGGCACACGGCAGACACTCAGGAACTGGTATGGACTGAGCTTCAGGGAGCACAGAGGGAAGCCCCGCCTGACAGAGCTGTGGCACCAAGCCACAGAGGGGGACCAAGGGCACAGGGGCAGCAAGGATGGGCTGGAGAGCACCCACCACATGGTCAGGGCTGGCTGCATGGGGCCCATCCCCCTGCCCAGGCACTCCTGCCCCTGCCTTCCCTCAAACCCCAGTGGGGGCAGAGGGAAACCTCTCTTAGTCCCAAATAGGTCTGTGCTACCTCTTGGGCTCCACTCAGATGGCACCCAAATGCCCACCCTCCTGCCCCAATCAATGAAGACAGGACAAGGCCCACACCCTTCTGCAGTGCCAGGTCCGTGCTGCTCAGTGTGGCTGGTTACAGCAGGAAGCAATGACTCAGTAGTTGGCGAGTGGGTAGTGGCTGAATTCTGGGCAACCTGGCTCCAGCTGGCAGCCACCCACAGCTGTGGGTCTCTCCAGGCTGGAGGCTCTGCCCACCACCAAATGATGCACAGGATGTCCATGGCTGGGCACTGCTGGGCACATGGGGCAGTGTGAATGCCCCCACCCCACTCCAGCCAGCAAATAGTCAGGGTTTGCTCCATGGCTTTTTCCACACATCTGCCATGAGCCCGGATGCAGAGTGCCAAGTGCTATGGGACTATGGTCCCTGTGGATCTCTGCATCGCCCTGCCTAAGGAGACAGGCTGATTCTGAGTCACTTCCAAATGCACATCCCAGCTCTGCAGCATGCATGCAGGGGGCTTGCTGGATGAATGAATAAATCAATGAATGAATACATTTACATTTCCTTAGCCTACAGTATAACAGGGTTCTTTTGCTAAAATAACAGCATTGTAAATGTGACACTGACTGTATGAAACCAAAATAAAGATAACATTTAAATGCAACCGTAAAGTTTACATTTATGTTTTCATACCAGAATGCAAGCACAGTGCTAAAGGCTTGGAGCACAGAAACTCTCCAGGTGGCCAGACGGGTAAAGCCCTGCGAAGCAGGCATGGAGGCGCTGGATGGACAGAGTGGCTGTCCAGCACACCTGCATGTGGAACTCACCATGTGTCCAGTGGCAGAAAAGTGGCCTGAGGATGGCACCTCCCACGCCATGTGTCCACCCAGCAGCACCACCACCCCTGTGCTGGCCACCGTGTGGGCTGAACTGCAACTCCAAGGCCCTGGGTGTGGCTGTCTCACACATTCCTCAAAGACTCAGGGGGCAGAAATGTACAGATGGGGAAACTGAGCCATGGGTCACTCGTGGCTCCAAGGTTAGGCGGTGGGGTGGCACAGAGCCTAACATGACTTGGACATGTGGTCTCCTCCATAACCACAGCTGCTGTTGCTACT
Source organism: Hydrochoerus hydrochaeris (assembly GCA_004027455.1). NCBI lineage: Eukaryota > Metazoa > Chordata > Mammalia > Rodentia > Hydrochaeridae > Hydrochoerus > Hydrochoerus hydrochaeris. The sequence goes on along the minus strand of PVLA01011569.1, from coordinate 20,792 downwards.
TCCTGGTCAGACCTAAGGGACACTCAGCCTCTACCCTGGCAGGGTGCAGCCCCCTGACCAGGAAGGGTGTGGACTGTGCCACACTGGCAGCCTCAGTTGGAAGAGGTGGTTGCTCAGGCAGGAATCACAAGTGCCCAGGTGGCAGGTGTGCTCTGCCCCTGAGCTCCAGAAGCCAGCCTCCTGGCAAAGCCTCAGGTGGCATGCAGCCTCTGCTCCCTCAGCAGGTATCCTGAGCTGGGGTTGGAGCCAAGGCCAAGGCCGAGGCCCCTCATCTGCCAGGACCCAACTCAGACACTCAGCTGGGCTTCAGTCCCAGCACTGAGCAGGACAGGCCACCTACTGCCCCCTCAGGCTCTGGTGCCATGGCAGGGCCCAAGGACATCTTCTGAGGCCCAGTGTCACCTCCCCAGCTGGGCCAGGCCCTCCACTACTCACACCACCCAGGCACAGGGCCAAGTCCCACCCCCTTCTGTGGTAACAGAACCCAGGCTAGTGCTACCCTCATCCCACCTGAGGCAGTCACATCAGTGAAGAGGACAGTGGCAGCCAAGGACACCAGAAGCCACTGCACATTTCACTGTGTGCACTGCAGTGTGCCTCAGGTCTGCAGGATCAGGTCCAGGCTTCTCTCCTGGGATGGACTATTCATCACATAGTCTGTGCCTTAACTGTACTCCCAAACCAGGCCACAACCTGGGCAGCACTGCCCTGCCTGGCTCTGGAGCTCACACCTGGCCTACCAGGGACAAACAGCTCATGGGACAGAGCAGGCCTGTCCTAGGCTCTCTCCACAGTGCCAAACTCTGTCCAGAGCCTGGCAGGGACGCCTATGACTCCTGTCTTAGACTTTTGCAGCCTGACCCAGGTCTCAGCCAGCAGGTGGCAGGGCTGCAGTCTTTGCGCTTCTGTAGACCTCTAGAAATGGACGCGCTCAGTGTGCCCCAGGCGGGAGCATGCCCTCCACACGTACCCAGGATGCAACCATCCCACTGTGCCCACAGGTGAGCCCTCGTGGAGACAGGGCCCGCACTGCCCACCTTGCTCTTCTCCTGCTGGAACTCGATCTGAATGCTGGTCAGCTTGGCCCTCAGCTCCTCGTTGGCCATCTGCACTGGGTCCGTCTCCATCTCGGGCTTCTCGCCCTTGTTCCGGCCTTTTTTAGACATGCTTCCTCTGGGGTTAGACGTCAAGGTCCTGAGGTTCACGCCTGCCCTCCGGCAGGTGTAGCAAGCAGCTCTGCCGTGCTAAGCAGTTGAGCAGGGTTCAGCCTGTCCTCCACATAAACCACCATCACGTGGGATCCTGGGAGACAAGGGAAACCGAGTTAGCAGAGAGGGATGAGCTGCCATCCTTTTGTCCTGGGACACCCCAGAGCCAGCCATGGCCCCCCCCAGAGGACACCCTTCCTCCCAGGCCTGAGACCTGACAATGCCCCTAGGGCTACGTCACCATCACCTGGAGGTTGTTAGGGGCTTTTCACTGTGCCCTCTGTGCCCAAGGATAAGACAATCCCATCTCCACAGACTGCAGGCCACGCTCTGGCCCCTGTTCCAAAGGGCAGCCTCCAGGCCTCACCTGAGGTGTGAAGCAGGAGTGTAGGGAATCTGGGTTCCCCACCTGCGCTCCCTGCAGTTCTGGAGCAGGGTCTGAGTGACAAGGCAGAAGGGACTCCATCTTTGTTTTAGGACTTTGTTTTAGTTTGTAGTTAACCTTTGGATGAACTCAATCCTCAAAACCCTCTTCCCATTAGCCATGAAACCCAGAAGGGAGGGAAAAACATTTACATCAAACAATAGACATCCTGACCCGTCCCCATCTCGTTTGATTAACAACCCATTTGTTTAAGAAAGAACTTATGGCACTCCTGCAAAATTCCACGTAAGACAGTGAGGTTGCTATGGTTACTAAGGGATTTCTTTTGTAAATGTATAAAAATCACAGAGAACCAAGCCTCAGGGCCAGCGCCTTAGGTGACTGCTGACCACCATCCGACAGCTAATAAAGCTTGCTCACAACCATTCTCGGCCTCCATGAGCATCTCTCACGATTCCACCCTACTGTGAGGGCCACTCTTGGAGAACCAGAGGTTTAGATCTGGTAAGGTGAGTGATTTCCCCCTAGGAGGTAGATGAGGTCACCAAGGTGACAGACAGATAAGGAAACTGAGGCCCACACAGGCTGAGTGCTAGCTGTGTCACACAGCTCAAAAAGAGGAAGCTATGAACCTGACCAAGGTCCACAGCCCAAAATGGAGAGCAAGGGCTGGACCTCACCTCCAGGCTCCACAACCTGTGCCACCTCAGAACCACAGCTGCTCCTCCCCTGCCCCTTCCTCTTCCTCCTCCTCCTCCTCCTCACCGCACCTTGCTGCTGTTTCCCATGACCGACTGCAGGCTCACTGACTTCCTGTCCACTTCCTCTACTCTAGGATCTAAGCTCCAAGTACACAAGACTTGGATCCACCTGGATCCACACTGTGTCTTTGTGCCTAACACTGCGTCCGACAGGTAAGAAGCACCCAGACAGATCCGTCACCTGAGCAAGGGACGACTGAGGGTCAAGCAGAGTCAGGCACAAGAATTTCCTACGTGCCAACTCCTCCAGTATGACCCTATTATCCTAGGGCATGGCCAAAGAATCGTCTAGTCACGAGACCCTTGCAAGCAGACCTCTGAATTCAGGGCAGTTGAGTAAGCTACCTAGAGCCACTAGGCAGTGGTGGCACCGGCACGTGATCGCCTGGGGGAGGAATGCAGTGAGGATGAGAGATGGCAGCCTTGAGGCACTGGAGAAAAACTGGCACGGAGCACCATACACGTGAAATGCGCAAATAAAGAAAAAGGAGGAGGCCACAGGGGCAGCTCCCGAGACTTGGATGGGGACGACAACTGGCTGCTGCTTCCCTCAGAGCTGGCAGGGCCTCGGCTTGAGGACAGACAGGAAGTAGGGCACACGTGCTGGCAGGAGGAAGGGGTGTGTCTATGACCCTCCTACCCAAGGGCCCTTGTGGTACTGCGCAGGGCACTGAGGGCCTCCTGCAGGTGGGGCAGGCACTCTACCCCTGAGCTGCATCCCCGGCCTTTCTTAATTTTTTGAGACATTGTCCAAGTTGCTCAATTTTGATCTTCCTGCCTGAACTTCCTGAGCAGCTGGGATTACAGATGTGCACCCCACATCCAGTCAGTCACACTCCTCTTGAGCAGACAGGGTGCTGAGTTTCCACCGCCCCAGGAAGGATTATCCAGGAGCCACCGGCATCGATGTCGATCGATCAATGGACCGATCACAGGAAGCACAGCCTGTCCTCGGCTAAGCACGAGTTCCATTTGCTCTGATTTGCCTTCTTACAGCTTCATGCATAATTCATTCCCTGGCTCCTCTGCCCTGGCAGTTTTCTACCCACAGCAGTTCTTAGAAACCGGCTCCCCTCTCGGAGCTGAGCAGGAAGTACTCTGCAGGTGGAAATTTGATCCTCCCACCCCTTTACTTTGTTTTTTTGGTTTTCTTGAGACGGCCTCACTATGTAGTTTAGGCTGGCCTTGAACTCACTGTGTAGCCGACTGGCCTCAAACTCACAGCAATCCTCCTGCTTCAGCCTCCTGAGTACTGGAATTACAGGCATGCACCATGCCAGGTGCAGTTTGTTCCTTTGTGTTCCCATCTGTGGCCACTTCCAGGCACTGATCAGGGACACAACACAGTCTCTGACACAAACCTGATGTCCATCCCTGTGGCACAAGGCTCATCCCAAGGGACAGATGATGTTAATTATGTTAAGACCCTCATGACAAACTCCACATAGGGACAGGTGAACGTAATTAAGAGAAGGGTGGTGTGCAAGGCCAAATGTCATTCATGAGCTTGATTTCTGCATCACATATTTGTGAATTCTTTTTACCAAGTCAAAAATATTCATGGAGCCCCACCTCAGGCCCTGTCCTCTGGGGACACAGAAGGTTAATGACAGACCCTAGGTGACATTAATTTGCTTCTTTATCCTCTTCCAGATAAATCTAATTATAAATTTTTATTACTGCTTTTGAAAGAAAACAATATAGTTTGTTTTGTTTTGTTTTTCCTTACAGGAAGGCATGCAAATTTCAGAAAAGCACCTGCATTTAAGTTGGAAGAGTACAAGGAAGAGCTGGAAGGGAACAATGACTCATGTCAAGGTTGCCAGGCCCAGCGCTGTCAGCCTGGGAGAGCGGCACTTTGACTCCCCTCTCCGTGCCCAGCCCAAAGCCCAGGCTCGAGGTCTCCAGAATGGATAAACCAACTGCTCGAGCCAACACCAAGCCCAGGCTCACAACCCTCCAGCCACCCCGATGCTCCAGAAGCTGTCTGCTGCCTGTTTCATACACAGGAACACGGTGCTCAGAGAGACACAGTCAGCTTGGACTTGGACTGAAACCTCCTAGAGCCCAAACCCCGAGTCCAGCAGGATGGCAGCCTCTCGAGGGAGCTCATACATCTTCAAATGGGCGCTCAGCACCCTGTCTGGAGGCTGGGGAATGAAGAAACGAAGGCGCCTCACTGCAGCCCCAGGCGGCTTCATCTTGGGCTGTCCAACCCCATGACCATAAACTCTCTTTTAGCGCCCTGGTGGGAACAGCTCCCTCTGGGAGCAGGAACCGTAACTGGGGAGCTGCTGGAACGTGCCAAGTGCCAGTAATGGTCGGAAAGGGTCGACTGTTTACTGCTGTCCAGGCCCTAGAGGAAGCCAATTTCCCCACTTTGCATGTGAGACAAACAGCAGCCACAACCCAAACTAAGCCAGGCACAGTGGCACACGCCTATACTCCCAGCACTGGGGAGGCTGAGGCAAGAGGATCGTCATAAGTTTGAGGCCAGCCTGGGCTCCACAGTGAATTAAGTGCAGCCTGAACTACATAGCCAGACCATTTCAAAAAAAAAAACCAAGAATCTAGAATTCCAGGAAACAGCTAGCCCAGAATGAGACAGTGAATGAATAAATAAATAAACAAGACCCCAGCTCTCTCCACTTGGGCTGGCCAGCCACAGCCCACAAGGCAGCAGACGTGGACAACACAGAAAGCACCGGCCAGAATCCTCAGGAACCAAAACAGCAGCATCTGAAGATGTTGTTCCCCATCACCGGCCACGCCGCTGAGCAGAGCTCTGAACTGCATCTCAGGGAGGAGCTCGTGGAATCTGGCTGACAAGCCCATTTTACAGAGGAGGAAGCTGAGGCTCCAAGAGAGAGCCACAGTTTCGCCTGCACCCTGCCTCCTCCAGGCCTCCACCTGGCAGGGCCACACAAGGCTCTTCTTCACATCAGTGCAGATGCAGGAACACCAGGGAGGGGGTACAGCAGCAGGGTGGGGGGACCACGGCAAGGGAGAGGCTGCAGGGGAGGGGCTGCTGCATCCTGCTCCGGGGCTCAGGAGACTCATGGGGCGCTGCCTGCGTCACACCAAATGCAGGTCCTGAAAGGCCTCACACCTCACATGTGCATCCTTGCTGGCAGCTCTAGGGAGGAAGCACTGACCCTGGCCACACTCTTGGGTCCCCAGGAGATCACCCCAGAGGGCACCCGAGGTGCTGCCTGAACCCTGGAGCTGGGGAGCCCCGACTGCCTTCCCCAGACTCCTCTGGGGCCTGGTTCTGCCAGGCAGGAAGGGCCATCATCCATGTAACCCCTCCAGCTGCTGGTCATCACAGGCTAGAGCCCAGCCTCCTGGGGAGCCAGACGATGGGTGTGGCACCCCTTTGCTGCTCTGGGCCTGCAGACACGGAGGGCTCTGCGGCTCAGGGTCCCACTGCGGCCTCCTCATTCCTGGCTTACAGAGGTGGCCCTGGGGTCAGACCTGACAGAGACACTGCCCCCGAGCTCCCAACACCAAGGTTACGTCGCTCAGTTTGAAGTAACTGGACAGGGTGGCTTCTGAGGTCCACCCCAAGCACGCGTGGCAGCTGGGGCTCCCAGAGCCTGAGCAGAGCTAAAGAGGGAGGCACAGTACAACTTTAAACAAAGAAGCAGCAAATCAACTATTTTGTTCGTGACAGTGACGGGCCCTCCATGCCCTGGTGGAACCCGACTCTCCCCAGCTTCCGAGGCTGGGCCGCAGTGCCCTCAGGCCGCCCTGGCCAGGGTCTGTCCACTCCGAGGCAGAATCCTGACTCTACCATCACTAGCTGTGTGTGCGGGGCAGGTGACTTGTTCTCTCTGGGCTTCAGTCCCCACTCACCCAGAAAAACAAAAAGAACGACAGTGGCTATTGTGTTTTACCTGACTTAATGCACTTGGTTCGGGGACACGACAAGGTGCAGGGGCCTTGAACGATGCCTTCTGTGTGGCCTCAATGGCTGGGCTCACAGGGGTCCCCAGAGCCTCCTGCTGTGTGAAACACACTCCTGCCCACTCCTCCTCTTCGCCCCCCAAGGCCTCGGTCAACTGTAACTTCCCCTGTGTTATGTTGGAATCACACACACACACAGCCCAGCCCACCTTGGCTTCACTGAAGACCGGGCATCTGTCCCCCACTGACATGCTTGTGAACATTCACATGGGCTTCAAGATAAGACTCCAGTTTTTAAAGGGCCGCACCGTGGCTCCAACCCCACTGGAAATCACAGCCTTTTAAGAACATCGGGGACAGCAAAAATGCCTGGGTACGCTCCAAGGTTACATCACCGGTCCCCCCAACATGAGCTGAACTCCAAAGGCCCAGCACCTGCCAGGTGACCTCTCTGGGCCTGTGGGATGTAGTGAAGGAGAAATGGGGTCCCAGGGCCGGGGATGAAGCTCAGTGGCTTAAGCGCCTGCCTGGAAGTGCAAGGTAGTAAATTCAATGCCTGGTATGAAAGAAGAGAAGAGAAGAGAAGAGAAGAGAAGAGAAGAGAAGAGAAGAGAAGAGAAGAGAAGAGAAGAGAAGAGAAGAGAAGAGAAGAGAAGAGAAGAGAAGAGAAGAGGGGTCCCAGAGTGAGTCACCATCTACAGTGATCGGCATCTTTATCCGAAGAGATGAGGACACAGAGGCGAGAAGACGTCACGCGAAGACCAAGGTGGAGGTTGGGATGCGGCCTCTGTGAGCCACAGGGCACCAGGAGCAGCAGAGGCCCAGGACGGTACCCTGAGCAGCCCCGGGAGGCCCGGCCTGCTGACAGTGTCCTCCAGGCTCCCGGCCTCCAGGACCACAGGACATTTATCACATAGAAGTCAGTCCAGCACCCCAGACGCCAGCTCTGAGGAGCACACGCCTCCATCAAGTAGTGAGAACAGGGAACGCTGGTCCTGTTGCTCTGAGAGCCTTTCCATGCATAGAGAGCACAGAGCCAGACAGGAGTGGACAGACTCCAAGGACCGCTTTCCAGCCACGCGCCTGGCTGTCCCCTCTTGGAGAGGGTCACTTCAGGACGCACACCTCTTTACACACAGCTAGGGTGTGCCTGATGATGGGCTCACCCTAAATCCCCCAACCAGAGTGGCTGTCTCGAGGGCTGCCCACTCTCCATGCTACTGGGGTGCCCTGTTAGACTCCCCCTGCTAGACTCCTACATCCAAGGCCTTCACTAGACATGGACGCCAACAGCCTGCTCTGTCCACACTGGTGTGCAAGATTCTTATCTCCCATGGTCAGTGTAAGGTTCTGGCTAGTGGGTGTGGCCTGGAGTCCGCTCTGGAGCAGGGTAAGACCACCTGCGGGGGTAGCCTTGGAGCCCCGTATGAGGACCATGTGGCGGGCCTTTGTCACCACTGTTTCTGGAGAGGCAGAGAAATAAGTGACTTCAGTCTCTTCTCTCCCCGTCTTTTCCAAGACTCAATCCACAGTGAGGATGCAGTACTGGGCTGCTCTCATTTGCTGGGACCCTTTAGGCATCAAGAAAAACACAAAGGAGCAATTGCAATAAAGATAATTAAAAGTCACCGGAAAGCACCTGAGGGAGCATGGCCTCAGCCTAACACCTGGCATGCAGGGGATGCACAGAAACGGCAGCCAGCTCCCCCCGCTGCTTGCAGACTCAGAAAGTGAGGTTTGCAGAAGGAAAAGTGCTTGCCCCGGAGCCTAGGGCTAAGGTAGAGGGGACCCAGGGGCATGGGACCCAGACCCTCAGCTCACAGCAGGCCTGAGCCTGGCCTCATGGCCAGGGGCAACACGAGGTGGCGGGGGTCACACTTCTCTACCGTCACAAGAGACCACCCCGACCACCCTGACCACCAACCGCACCACGCGGAATGAGACTCAGTGTTTCTTCCTGCACTGCTGCTTCCCAAACAAACACTGACTGCGCTCCTCCTGCCCCTCCGCAAACTGCAGGCAGTAGCCAGTCCCTGCCCGCTGCCTGGCCTCGGCGTGTCCCCTCTCCTCCATCGTGCCCCGGAGATGCTCCTGCTTCTGCACTGGTCCTCCCCAGCCCTCACCTGCAGAAGCCAGCAGACAGATACAGGAGCTATTGCTGCACCGAATGGAGAGCTCCCCCCAGACACCAACATGAAGGACGGCCTATTGACCGGTCACCTACAGTGACCTTGCTGGCCATAAGCAGCCCAGTGGGAGCAAGCGTTACAGGGAAACCACTCATCATTTCAGCCTCCGGGCTCTGGGAAGGTCATGGGGAAGAGCTCCTGCTCAGGAAGAGTATTAGCCATCTTTTCCTCATTTTTAAAGTCAAGTATAAACCGAGTTTAGCACACACCTATAATCCCAGCCACTCAGGATGCTGAGGCAGGAGAATTGCAACTTCAAAACCAGCCTGGGCAACTTAGTGAGCCCTGCCTCAAAAAATGTGAAAAAGAGCTGGGGATACACAGCGTGCATGCACGAGGCCCTGGATTCAAGCTCCAGCCACACAAAATAAAAAATGTTTAAAAGTGAACACCATGAAAACAAACCTAGAAAAGGAAGAGAAAAGGACTGCCCTCTTGTCCCCAACTCACCCTGAGTGCAGGTCACATCCTGGTGACTTCTTCCCAGCTGTTTCCCTCCATGTCATTTTTACTTATTTTAAACTCAGTCTCTTCTAGCTTCTCACTTCCGCTTCATGTCACAAAGCAGGCACTCAGCAAGCTGCTGAGCGGGATGGTGGTGCCACTCAACCCCTTCTCTCCCCAGTCAGCCGGGGGTGCACAGGGCCTGGGGAGCTGCTGCTTTGTAATGCGAGGGTGGGGCCCTGCCCATCTGAGCCTGGTGTCTGGTGTGCAGTGGAGAATTAGAAGGGGATCAGGGAGACACTGCTTGCAAACACCAGGCAGCAAATCTTCTAATGTCTATGGTCCTTAAACACCCTGACCCTGTGGGCCTGTGACCCTGTGACACACTGAACACCCACAACCCAGATGCCAAAGCAAGCGGGGCCAAACAGCCCAGTGGTGAATTCTATCAAGAATCAAAGAAGAATCAACACCGACTTCCTCCAGAAGAGGAAGGAACTGTTCCCAACTCAGTGCTACACTGCTGAGGCAAAGACACTGCGAGGAACAAAAACCACAGGCTGATCTCCTGTGAACAAAGATGGAAAAAGCTTCCACGCATCCACAGGGAACCATGTCCTGCAGTGCACAAACACGTACTCTGCCTCCATGGACTGTATCCCAGAAATGCAAGGCGGGTTTAATGTGGAAAAATGCATCCATGTTCTATTGTACCACATGAACAGAACAAAGGGTAAAAACCCTGCAATCATGTCAATAGACACGCAAAGAGGCATGGGACAAAATCCAACGGCCTTTCACATGAAAGCGCTCAAAGAGTGAGGAAGAACAAAGGAACTTCCTCAGCCCTATACAGGGCCTGGGAGACACAGGCAGCTAACACCTCACTGACACTGAAAGACAGGGTGCTTCCTCTAAGGTTAGGAACAAGAGCAGGATGTTTACTCTCCAATTCTGTTCTACAGTAGACAGGAGGTTCTAGCCAGGGCACAAGGTAAGAAAAAGAAAGAAACATATCCAGCTTCAACAGAAAATGTGAAAGTATGTCTATTCTTTTAGATAGAAAACACTAAGGCGTCTACTACAATAAAATGAAACCATTAGCACTAATGAACAAGTTGAGCAATGTGGCCCCACCCACACCGGCTTAGTCTGTTACAGCTCCTACGGAGACGTCTCTCAGATGCTCACAGAGAGGAGTTTTGAAGTTGGCCGACTTAGGTGTGTGAATGTGGGCGAAGGGTGTGACACTGGGACTGAGGGTGTGGGAGGCAACAATCAATAGGCTTGTAGGCTGGATGGAATATACTGGGACAGAAAGAAGGCAGGCCACTAGTGCTGCTGCTGCTGCTGCTGCTAGTGCTATTGCTGCTGCTGCTGATGCCACTAGTGCTGCTGCTGCTGCTGCTGCTAGTGCTATTGCTGCTGCTGCTGATGCCACTAGTACTACTGTTGCTGCTGCTGCTGCTGCTTGCTGCATGGTGCCTTCTGCCTGCCACACCATGAATTGTTTCTCCCCTGCAATGCTCCTCTGTCATTCCACCCTTCCTTGGAGTCAGCCGACTGTGGACTAAAACATCTACAAACTAAAATAGATTCTCCTGTAACTTGCGGGCATCAGGTATCTTGAACCAAAAAAAGAAAATAACTAAGACAGTATATGAAACCAACTATTCCTATACACAAGGGGAAGAGGATGCAACATTAAGAAAACACCCAGAGCATCCAGGTGTGGTGGCACACACCTGTAATTCTGGCACTCTGAGGCTGAGGCAGGACAATGGCAAGTCTGCAACCATGCTGGAAAATTTAGCAACTCAGTGACAACCTATCTCAAAATATAAAATTTTAAAATGGTTGGTGATGTAGCTTGGTGCAAAAGCCTGGGTTCAATCACTAGTACCCCAAAAAATAAATAAATAAACATTTCTAAAATAGAAAACCATATGGACCAGCAATTCTGGTTATATATATAATCTCCAAAACACAAAAATCAGATTCTCCAAAAGATATGTACACATCTTTGGTCAAAACAGCATTAATCACAATAGCCACCACCAAATACCAGCAACAGTATGGCCTTAACAACAGAAAGCTACTTTCTCACAGTTCTGGAGACCAGAGGTCCCAACTCAAGGCACTGGCAGGGCTGGTTCCTCCTGAAGCCTCTCTCCTCAGTTTCCAGAGAGACATCTTCCCCCTGTGTCCTTGCATGGTCATCCCTCTCTGGATGTCTGTGTCCAGACCTCCTCGTCTTACAAGGACAGTCAGGTTGAATGGGCCATAATGAGCCCATCTTACCTGGTTACTTCTGCAAAGTCCTCTTCTGCAAATAGTCGCTAAGGTACTGGGGGCTTCAGGATATGATTTGAAGGGACCACTCAGCCCAAAGCACAACATGAATGTTCATAGGTACATGGACAGCATGGGGGACAAACACACAAAGGAACATCAGCTTTAAAGAGCAAGGAGATCCTGGCACGTGCTTTCCAGGGCAAGCCTTGAAGACTGTGATGTGTAAAATATGCCACTCACAAGAGGACTGATGCTAGAGAAGTCAAACTGGAGCTGGAGGAAGAGGTGAGGAGCTGCCCAATGGACAAAGACTCAGTTTTGCCAGGTGAAAAATTTCTAGAGATTGTTTGTCAACAATGTGATGAGAGTCAACACTACTGAAGTGGACAGCTCAGGAGATGTTCTATCTATGTTCTATCTAGTTTCTAGTCCATAGTAGATAGCCAATTTGATGTTCTATGTATTTTGCCCCTGGTGCAGGATCTGCTTTGACCCATCTGGGGTCAGACACTGGTATTTTCTAAGCAGTCAGATGACTCCCACTGGCAGCCTGGGCACGAGGGTCAACAGCATCTGCTCTGGATAGCAGCACCCTGCCCACTGTACCCTCCCGGAAGGCACAGACTACTTCCTTCCAGAGACACCTTGCGGGGCTCTCCTAGGGACCTCAGCCAAGCAGACAAGCCCTCCAACCTGGCACATTTTCCTGAAAGAGCTCTCCTGACACTGACTGTCGTGCAGACCATCATTATTTGTTCATAAGCATCACTGTCACCCTACATGGAATGCCTACAAGGATGCACACAGCGTCATGATGAAAAGACAGGTGCAAGACCAAGAATCAGATGTCTGCAGCTGGGCACAAAGCTCTGGGCTTCCAGCCCAGGGATTTAGCTCAGTGTGTAAGCGCCTGCCTGGCAAGCACATGGTTGTGAGTTTGATCTCTGGTACCAGAAAAAAAAAAAGGCTCTGGTCTTCTCGTTATTGTCCTGGCATCACAAGGAGACAGGAAATGCTATCTATAGCATGGGGAGCATTAGCTCAGAAACCCTCATAATTCTTTTGGGGTGATGTCATCATCCATCCCACCCAGCCTCCTGACCAAGGAAGAGGTGTGAAGCAGCTGCCAAGACCAGGGCCAGCCCAGGACATGACCCCTGCAATCAGGGCTCCCTGACTGAAATCCCCACTCAGCAGGGAACTTCTCAAGGGCAGCAAGAGAGGCCCTGCCAGCTCCACATCCCTCGGCCCACCCAGGCCTGATGCAGCAGGTCCTCAGTGCTATCTGCTGAGCTGAGCGTCTCTGCGTCCAGGAATAGCAACCTGCACAGAGCAGGCACACACTGCCACAACCTTGACCAAGCTTGACGCAGGGACCCTTCTGTCCTCCCTCCTCCCCCAGTCCAGCGGGCTCCCTCAGGGCTCCAGGAAATCGCACTAAGGCTACAACAAACAAAACTTCAGTGCAAATGCAGATCTCTCCAGGGTCAGCTTCCAGATCCTGCAGAACAGAGCAGACCCCAGCATTCCCCCATTATCCAGCCAGCCTTGATGCCTCCAAAGGAAGGACATCTGTCTCCGCACCTGGAGCATGTCCCTGGTGTGCTCAGGTGACATGCATAGCCAGCGTGCAGTGGCTCTCTGCCAGCCACCAACAGAGATGAGACTGGGCCTTGTCCAGCCCCATCTAACACCTTGGCCCTGTCCCACTCTCTCTGGCCCATGATACAAGTGCTCTGGCCCTGTCACCTCCCTCTTTCCCCGTGACACACCCACATGAGCCCACAGCCAAGAATGAAGCCAGCATCCACATGTCTCTGGGTTCCAATACCTCTCTTAACCTCTCAACCCCAAGAAATAAATTCTGCCATCATCCCTGTTCTGCACGTGGGAAAACCAGGCTCAAGGTCTGGAGCCCCACAGCGGCAGCACCAGGACCCTCAGCCTCACTCACAGACCACTGCCCACCGACCCCCAGGCACATCATCCCCCATGTACTTGTACTGTGGTCCAGGCTGACTTCTCCGCCTAGAAGCCCCTGCTCCAACCTGCATGCCCACCACTCCTGGTCCACACATCCCCTTCCCTGGCCACCTCCCCCACCCCAGCACAAGTCTCCCCCACCCACTAGCTGTTGTCACTCCCTACAGCTGTCACACCCCACTAAAGCCCAGGTCCCTCTGCCTCCTGGCTGCAGCTGTCCATGCAGAGCCCTCTGAAGGCTGGAGCCGCGAAACCCCAGAGGCTGCACAGCAAGGCAGTGCAGGTGACGAGTGAGACATTGGGCACATCCACTTCCTGCCTTAATCTCGGTCTGTGCCTCTACGCGGTGGATTCGAGAACCACACCCAGCTCTCGAGCAGCACCAAGTTAAATGGCTCCCCACAGCACAAACACTTACCCGTCTCTCCCTCGATGACAGTCACCTGTCATGATCCCTGTCACTGTGTGGCCCCTGGAGCCACCTGTGAAAGGGCTCACAGCTGAAGGGAAGGAGGCAGCGGGGAAAATCCCCCAAGACAGGAACTGTCCTCCCTGTGATCACCTGTGCTGGCCACCCATCCTCAAGGTCAACTAATTTCTCAGTGCAGCTCACAGGACTTGGGGAACCACTCTGCATAACATGTAAGGGTATGACCAGAGATACAGACACACACACAAGGGATGGAGAGCACCAGTCCTGCCCAAGGGCCAGCTACCTAGAGGCCCCTGCAGCTGTCCACTGTGCCTGGGCAGAAGCTTCAGCCCTAGACCTGACTGGTCCTGTCACAGGCCACTGATGAGCAGCCCACCCATTCCCCTCCTGGAGGCTGGGCCATAGGGCGCTAACCCCCCCCCGAAGCTGCCCAGGGGCCCTGGCCACCAGACACCAGCACACAAAGACCCTTATTACTTTGGAGATTCTGAGGCTTTGAGGAGCTGTCTGTATGCCCAGAACAGAGGATGAAGCCCAAATACATACTTCACATGGTCACCAAAGCCAAGTCGGCCTGGAATGACAGCATCTGCCAGCAGATGCTACTCCATGGGCAGCTGCAAGGCGTCTTCTCATCTACCCGGGACATCTTGTGATAACTCTGATGAACTGTCCTAATTCACCAAGAATACTTTTGGTAACCCTCCTCCCCAAAAGTTCCTGTATGCCGCTTTGCAACATATCATTACTTAAAATTTTCCCTTAGACTCACCTTTGAAATAACTACATAAACAAATATATGCTATTTCAATCTGAATCTAAGCAAGTAGTTTCCCTCGTACACACCAACACACACTGGTAAAATATTTGTCTGCACAAAACCTAAAGTCTCATGTAGCAACAGGAGTACAGGGTCCACCAGAAATACATGGTGAAATACTGGCTGGGGCCCCATCCGGCTCCCCTGTCCAGACGCCATCCCTCACTCAACGCAGAGCCCAGCCCAGGGCCTGTGCAGAGCGCATGTGTGCTACACTGTCAGCAGAACCCAGCAAGAGTTCAGGGCCCACCTCCGGAGCCACACCTGGCTGGTCCTGGTGGGAAGTGGCCGCTGAATGCCCCCCAGAGCTGACGGGACTGTGCTTGGGAGATGCCTGCTCCCGCTAAGGACACAAGGGTGGAGGCAGGGGACAGGCGGCGGCAGCCCCGGTAAGTGCAGAGAGGCCAGGTCCAACAGAATGGCTCCTGGTTCCTGGCCTGTACTTGCATCCATTATTTTAATAATTCCATCATTTTCCCATCAAAACCATGGCAAGAAACACTGCCCAGGATGTGGAGTCTGTACTCCCAGAAGGGATTTACTACAGAACAGGCTGGTCCCCTTCCAAGTCCCCAATCCACAAGCTACTTAACTGAAGGGACGCCTTCTGTACCCTGCGCAATTAGGCAGGGAATTTGTCAGATGTCTCCCATCCTTTGAAAAATGGAAATAGAAAACTCACAGGGGAGAGTGCACTTCAGATAGAAAGAGGTGGTACAGGGAGGGAGCCACATGGACTGCCATTGGTATGACTGCCATTGTCCCCGGGAGCCACACCCAGCTCTAAGCCCTGGTGAGGGAGCTGTCGAGCCAGCCCAGTGGCACTCCATCATCACCCACTTACCGTCCAGCCCCACTCCCAACTCCCTGTCCCCTCAGCGCTGATCCATGGATGTCACCCTAAACATACCTCTATATGCCTGTTCTTTGCTGGTTCGTCCCGACAGCCCTTCACCCTTTCTCTGACTGGGAAACTCCTGCTTGTCCCTCCAGGCCCTTTAACCCCTACATCCCCCAGGGAGTCTTCCCCAGAGCATCTCTCACTCCATAACGTAGCCCAGAGCAGGCGGGCAAAACCCTCCTCCCCTGTCCAGGGCGGCAAAGGGGTTCGCTGCTCATCCCAAACGGCAGGAAGTCAGGCAAGAAATGGAAGCGGAGAGACTCCGGCCCAGGCCAGTGTGCTGGGAAGGTATTTCTGGTGACAGCAGGGGAATGGATTAAAATCAGACCTGGGATAATGAAGTTGATTCTTCAGCAGCAAAAAGGATGATGCCTCATGCCTGCCATCCACAGCGTCTCTCCTCAGTGACACTTTCGGGAAAGCAGCACCCCCTCCTCAGCCTCCAGGGCTGTTTAGTCCCCAAAACCTGCACCAGCACAGCCAACAGCCACCCGCACTGGGCGCCATGAGGTCTATCCTTAGCACTTTATGGTTAATTCCAGCAACAACCTAAAAAGTACTCACTGCTCGGAGAACTTACAGAGCAGCAAAGGACCCTGCCCAACCCAGCAGAGCTCCTGGTGGGCTCCAGGGCCACGGCAGTGTGCAGAGAATTATAGCACACTCCGTCTCCCCCTAGAAGCCCACCTGCAGCACCGAGGGCCCCCACAGCCTGTGGAATCTATGCAGATGTACTTACAGCGGGGAGAAGAAGAAACCATGGAAATATTCATGACATATCCAGGGACCAAACATGCCGTGGAACATGAGCTGAGTGGCACATGTTAGCTCAAGCCAAGGTTCTCTTATCTCCATTTTTGGCCTGCAGTACTGCTCCAGTCCCCTAGGTGCTGGTCAGGCTGCTGCTCCCTGGGTCCCAGCCTAGGCCTAATGAGGCAGCAACCTGGCCATGGAAACTTTCTGCACATAAATTTCTCTGCATAATGATGTTTGAGACTGTCGGGGAGATAGATGCTTGCTGCCAGGGAAAGACTCAGTGAGTGGCTTTGTCCCCCAGGGGTTCCCCCGAGCCTGGCACAAAGTGAATGCTCGAGAACTATTTGGTGGCTAAGGTGACCTGTCGGCATTTCTAAACACCTGGCCTGGCCGTGCTTCCGGCGAGCAAATGGGTTCTACAGCTGGCGTCTCCTCACGGTTCCCAGCACAGGGCCAGCCACAAAGCAGCCCTCACAAATGTGGCAGGAAGATCACTGCGAGTTCAAAGCCAGCCTAGGCTACATAGCAGGGCCCTATCTCGAAAAGCCAGAAAAAAAAAAAAAAAAGAACAAGAAAAAGAAATGCTCTGCCAACAATGAACGCATGAATGACACCACATGGCACAGATCGGCCACGTACATTTCACTTCCTACCAGTTCTGCAATCAGAACGTCCTTCATGGCTTCGTTGGCAGCCTTTCCCCCTTTCTATGGTGGTAAAAAGCACTGATGTGTCTCGCAATTGATAGCATCTTTGCTTTACTAAAATATGGTGCCTAACACAGTCCATAATTCTGATCTAAAAATTTAAATCAGATGCCAACATACCCAGCAGACTGCCATGCACTCCCTTGCCTATGATTTGCAAAAATAAATGCAATGCCATCTGTTTGGAACTTTGGGCTTCAGCCCCCGGGCAACCTGGTGACCCACGGGTGCAGCCTCTGTGATGCAAATTGGAGGACAGAGGCAAATACAAGGCTGCCACCCATCTCCACCCGGGAGCTTCTGACAGCAGCAGCTGGTTCTGAACTCCACCTGGGCAACCTCCCAGCCCCACTGCCCAGGTGCCTGGCCACAGGGATTGCAAGGCCATCCCAGCACACACAGCCTGTGGGTGCTTCCAGAGGGGCCTGTGCCCGCTGGCCAGTACCCACTGCCCTGCATTTCCTATAATAATTCATCGCTAGGAGGGGGCCACGATCCTAGGCACAGGCAGGGATGTGCAACAGAATCTGAATGTTCTGAGAAACCAAAGGAAAACAGTTAACTTGAAATTTCTCTGAAAAACAGAAATATAAATATAGGAACCTCATGAGAAAACTACAAACATGTGATATGGGAATCATCAAATTTTCAAACAAAACCTTGGTGTGTGTGCTCCATAACACCTTTTTTAGACTAACATCCCCACTTTCCTAACCTGCTCAGAAGGCAGCCGCATGAACTGCCCACGGTTCAGAGCCAGGCTCTCCAGGCAGGAAGCGGGCACCACCTTCCCGGGAGCCGGTGTGGACGGGCGCTCAGCATCTCTGTTTTCGCCCCCCCCCCAGGCTCCCCCCACCGACAGGGCCTCGGGGGGGACATTCCCGGGGTGGCTCCACTGGCCTGGCGTCAGCAGCACTAACTCTCAGCAAAGCTGCTCCTTCTCTGGATCATCTTTTTCCTAAACGAAGAACGTTCTGCAACTTGGAAGAAGTTATCTGGGCCACACTTCCCCGGCTGTGGCGACGCAGAATCGTGCCACGGGGCAGGGCTGCCCCTTTCCCACATGCAGCCCCTGCGTCCTGCTTGCTCTGCCTCCCTGCCAGCCGGGAGGAGACGGGAGAGTGACCGGCCATGCTCAATCCAGCCTACACGCCCAGGTGCAGACGCCAGGCTTCCTACCAAGGCACAGCTGGCTTTAAAGCAACTGGAAGCCAAACACCTTCCATCAGAGAGACAGGACAGTAGTGGGACATGGGGACATATGCCTGCCAACCTGCTTCCAGGCAGACAAATACAGACCCAGGGTGGGTCTGTGGGGTGAGAAAGGCTCTGGGGGTCTGGGGGACAGACACCCTGCCTCCTACCTCGGGGATCCCCGCACAGGCCTGGCTGGAGAGGGATGGATGCGTGGAGACCTTGGAAGATAATGGCTTGGGTCAGAGCCTCGGGTGGCCCAAGTCTGGGTCCAAGGAAAGGATGTGGCAGGGTGCAGGGGTGATCTGGGCCCCACCAGAGAGTACCCATCATTCTCCCACAGGAAGCCCCTCCTTTTAGATTAGGAAAGAAATCCGCGTTGAAAATTTTAAGGCAGAAGTGTCTGCCTCTCTGTGGGGATACAAAGCGCGCTTCCCGTAGCTGAGGGAGGCAGGAGGCAGGGTGTGCCAGCCCACTACTGCCACTACTGCAGCGATGCCCCAGGGAGCCCAGGCAGGCAGCTTTAGGAGGCTCCCAGATTCAAAGAAAACAGAGGAGTCACACTTCCCCCGCTAATGAATATGAAGACTCAGGAGGAGAAGGGGCTGAGCATCCACGACCGAGACGACCGGCAAGTCTCCAGGTTCTGTCCCTCCAAAGCATGAGGAGGAAGCAAAAACACCAAAGCACACACTGAGCAAAAAAAAAATGCCTGCAGCACACAACAGAGCCCGAGCTAGCAGGTGAAGAGCTCCCACAACGCCGAGCCCCAGAAAACCGGTGCAAATACCGCAGAAGTGACTCTCAAAAGAGGCCAACGGGCCAGAATCGTCACTGTCACGTGAACAAAGACCACACACATTCACGATGGCAAGTTTCTGGGACTCACTATTGGCTTTTCTGCCTGGCAGGGGAGGACAGACACCTGTTTTCTGGAAAGCCAGTGGTAGTTTCAGTGAAGTGTCTGGTGCCCGCTGTGGGCTACTTCCGGTCAGCAGCTGCCCTCCTAAAACTGGCCCTAAAAGGAAGATCACGGAACCCAACTCGCTGGCTCCTGGCAGACTCCAGCCGAGGAGGAAAGGGAAGACATTTGTCACACCCGCTGCCTAAAAGTGGGTCACAAATGGCAATACCCCTTTGTCCAGGGAGAAAAAAGATCCACATCACACACTCAGTAGTATCACAACCCTGAAGATGAGAAGGCATCTCCACTCAGGGTCGGAGAAAGGGGGCTGTGAGAAAAAGGGAATTCTTAGGAAGCGAAGGTGGCGCGCTGCAGACAAAGGCTGGGGCGGACGGAGGCCAAGGGAGCAGAGAAGAAATCAGGTCACACAGAAAACCATCGGCGAGACCCAGGTGGTCAAAATGCCAGGGCTGAGAGGTAACTCATGGGGTTCAGAGCCCCCCAGAGTTGCTGGGTGGGAGGTAGGTGGCCAAAAGCAGTAAGTACCCTTTCCATCTACCAGTAGCCCACGGCAAGCAGATAAAACTGGACGGTCGTTCCGCCTGTGACTGGGTCACAGGAGCGGGAATAAACTGCACAGAATGGACAGGGGCAGCAGAAGATGGTATTTGTCTTCAGGAAGGACACAGAAGAAAGCCAGGCTGAGAACCAGAAGACCCACCCTGCACCCCACGGCCAGGGGAGCACCCCGTCCTTCCGAGCCCCACCCCTGCCCCAGTCCAGGCCACGCCTCCTTCCCACCTGCTCCCCAGCCTCCGGCCTGCACCCCAGCTCCTGCTCCAGGGCTGCATATGCAGTGCAGCCTGACTTTCCACTCCCTTGCCCAGTGGATTTGGCCCTGCACCCCACACATCTCCCCAGCTCCCCTCCCTCTGCATTACCGGACTCAGCCCACATCTGGGAACCCTCAGTGGGCTCAGATGCCATTGGCCCATCTTCCTGCCCTGAGCCCCTCCTCCCTTCAGACACCAACAAATGGGGTACAAGGGACCCAGAGGCCTGGAACATGACTGCCCAGGCTGGTCCCACCCAGCACCCAGTCTTCCCAGGCCCATCCTGCTCAGGGCAGGTGTCATCAAATGTGGTCTCTCCGGGTGGGCTCCCCTGACTGTGTCAGTATCCTGCAGCTGCTGAAAGGAATAAGCACAGTGGGTGGCTTGAAACACAGAAGCTGGGCACGGGGATGCACACCTGCCATTCCAGCATTCCAGGAGGCTGAGACAGAAGGATCCCAAGCTGCAGTCTAGCCTGGGCAATGTAGTGACTTAGGGAGACCCTGACTCACAATAAAAAATAAAATGTGGCTAGAGCTGTAGGTCGGGTTCAATCCCAGTACAGCAAAACCAAGCGACGGCTAGGTACTGTCACCCAGCTCGAGCCCCAAGTCGAAGTTCTGCATCCCCAGGCCGAAGTGAAGGAGTAGGTGGGTCCCACTCCCTCTGGGACTCGGGGCGAACCCTGCCGGCTGCTGGCTCACCTGGGTGTCCCCCTGCCTCGTCTCCCTCCTAGCCCGAGGAGGACACCCATCACCTTAACCTGAGAGGTTCCAATCCTTAATCCACAGGTTCCAGGCAGTAGGGTGGGGACCTCTCCATTCAGCCCCCTGACGGCCACCAGAGGTAGAAACTAAGCAACACACAGGGCGGTGTCGCCTTGTCATGTACAGCAGTGGGGGGGGCTCACTTTCCTCCAGGCTTGCCGAGTTAGCTGTGTGGTCTTGGGTCAGTTTATCACCCGCTCTGTGCACCAGTTTCTTTATAATAATGGTTCCCACCTCTTAGGGTCTGGCAGGCACTTCATGTGGGACCTTATGTCAAGCACTGGGAACAGTGCCCAGCACACAGGA